>RPFO01000184.1:394880-417380 GCA_009746045.1 Mesostigma viride
ATAGTATATTATGTCACGATCTTGCATGCATGCAGAACGTTCACCACCAACTTCCGAATTTTCACAGTTACAGGGCATCGGACCGTGATCCTCGATCACTGAACAGTACTGTAACGTGCCAAGCCTATCGGCCAGACACGTTGGGAAAGATCGTTTCTATCTACGGGACTATCGTCCCGGTTTGTTGCCTGCCTGAGTAGGAAGGGGGATCACAATTCTATGGGCTACTTGCTGTCATCACAGCGTAGGCCCAGAGGCATTATAATAATTACCTTCTTGTGTTCTTGCAATTGCAGTTGAACAAGATTATGCGGACATTATGAGTTGTGCACATGGGTGAGTTGCATAGATTATGAGTTGCATGGGTGAGTCGGCGGATTGCGAGACGACTGTCTTGTCGATCCATCCGGTCCTCGCACACCATTATGCCAAGCAGTGCCACTAGGTCGGCACCAGCTGGCTGATCCACTCGGGTGGCCCAAATTCATCCGTCACTAAGTTACGGCCTGAAGTTCATTGTAGTGTGCCGAACTACGGGTCGAAGCCGTCGAACATAGGGCTGATCCGGCCACCGTCCATGTCCTTGGCAACAATCGTTGCACTATGCATCGGACATACATCTATCGATATATGTCACAATATCGCCAATATTACATCTAGATATCAGTCACCTATGCGGCATATTCTGACCTGGCCGGCCTGGCGCCCCAAGGGCCGGCATTCCCAAAAGGGTAGGGAAACATGTCACGAACTACATCCAGATGTTGCTGGACGACCTCGTGGTCCCAGCCGAGTTTGAATACCACATCCACTCTCTCTCCCAAGGTTCTTTGGACTGCCATGCAGAACAAGACGCAGTGGCAGAAGATTGTCAAGGCTCACACGCCCGCCCCTGTGGGCAAGCCCCCTCCCCCCAAGAGGAGGCGGCGTTTTGATGAGTAGGGTAGTTAGGATTTTTCTAGACTAGATAGCTTAGAGTTAGGTTAGAATTACGCGGCTCCTCCCACTCCACCCATCCATCAAGGAATATGTGCTACATGATCTCCCAACGGAGGCATGTTATAATTTAATTTAATTTGATTTAATTTAATTTTTAATCAGTCACCGACACACACATAGCCATGTATGCCCAAAGGTGCTGACTTCGAATCACTCTAGGCAACATTTGACGATAGTATAGCTACTCTTTTGCTCGCATCTTTTTATCTATTTATCCTTTAATTTGCCAAACTTCCAAGTGCTCGCTAGGCTCGACCCTAGTCGGCACGCTACAAGTACCACTCTATGATCCATGTGCAACTACATCCACTGAATCGATTGGCTCTACAGTATTCTTTCAGGCAGCTTGGGGACGTTGATAGTCGACTCTCCTGCCAACCATGCAGGAATTTGGTGCAGTGGACCTGTAGACAAGTGGCCAGTCTTCACCATGTGTGATATAGCGTCCGAAAAAGGTTTGGCCCGCAACTAATCCTTGCATGATGCATGTTTGAACCAGTACACGGCTGTGCACACTTCTGGTAAGTTGTACGCATTGAGACACAATGTGTGAGATCCATGCAACATACCCTGTCTCCTATGTTTTTCTTTCTCTTCTTCGTCAATACAATGTTCATACAAAATGTCAAACCCATCCTAATTTTCCGATTTCAGGGGTACCCAACCATGCCAGAAAAATCGATCTCGTGGCGCTTTCTACCCTCGCCACAAGCAGCTAGGATCGACCACCATGGAAGCCCAAGGTGTATTGGAGGGGCGGGGACCTGATGATCAACCACAAGATGTGGACGCACCCTGCGGGCTAGAATAGCCTAGCTTGTATTCACTGGTAGTCACTGCCGCCATATGGCAGCCATGCCTAGAATTTGTTTGCCTAGCTGCGCCACCATACCTAGTCACGCGCACCGCTAACACATGGTATACAACCAGCCATAGCCTTAGCTTAGCCCTTGAACAGTCATGCATGCTACGCCCTGGCTATATGATCAGATTACTTGCCCACGCTCCTTGTTATGATATGCTCACATGGGTCTTCTTGCACCCACAGAACTAGTGCCGGATCATCTATCGTGTCCGATTGCAGCTGTGGCATGCCTCTGGCATGAAGGAGAAAGGGGGTCTCTTTCTTCCTGCATGTTGTGCACATACAGGGATGAAAAGCACTTTCGGTGCTCCGTGACCCCCCAACGGGAGCACGAGTTCAAATTAATAAATTAATGCATGGCAGATTATAAATCAATGTCGCGTTTGTGATTATAAACCAATTTTGTGACCACCATTGGTGTACCTTGCATAAGCTTCCCTGGCAGAGTCCACCGTTACGAGAAATTGTGAAATTGAGATTCGGAGCCAGATTTTCAACGACTACATGCCTGTGTGTTCGCTAACTACCATACATGTACGCCCGCGCAATCTTCAGACTGCTGGAGATCGAGTGCGCGCTGGCGGTGCCGTGTGGGCCTCATTGATGTATATAGAATGTGGATGTGCGTCAAGCATGACATCCCAATCTAAGTAAGTAAGTAAAGTAAGTAAGTAAGTACTTAAGTAAGTAAGTAAGTAAGTAAGTAAGTAAGTAAGTAAGTAAGTAAGTAAGTAAGTAAGTAAGTAAGTAAGTAAGTAAGTAAGTAAGTAAGTAAGTAAGTAAGTAAGTAAGTAAGTAAGTAAGTAAGTAAGTAAGTAAGTAAGTAAGTAAGTAAGTAAGTAAGTAAGTAAGTAAGTAAGTAAGTAAGTAAGTAAGTAAGTAAGTAAGTAAGTAAGTAAGTAAGTAAGTAAGTAAGTAAGTAAGTAAGTAAGTAAGTAAGTAAGTAAGTAAGTAAGTAAGTAAGTAAGTAAGTAAGTAAGTAAGTAAGTAAGTAAGTAAGTAAGTAAGTAAGTAAGTAAGTAAGTAAGTAAGTAAGTAAGTAAGTACTTAAGTAAGTAAGTAAGTACTTAAGTAAGTAAGTAAGTAAGTAAGTAAGTAAGTAAGTAAGTAAGTAAGTAAGTAAGTAAGTAAGTAAGTAAGTAAGTAAGTAAGTAAGTAAGTAAGTAAGTAAGTAAGTAAGTAAGTAAGTAAGTAAGTAAGTAAGTAAGTAAGTAAGTAAGTAAGTAAGTAAGTAAGTAAGTAAGTAAGTAAGTAAGTAAGTAAGTAAGTAAGTAAGTAAGTAAGTAAGTAAGTAAGTAAGTAAGTAAGTAAGTAAGTAAGTAAGTAAGTAAGTAAGTAAGTAAGTAAGTAAGTAAGTAAGTAAGTAAGTAAGTAAGTAAGTAAGTAAGTAAGTAAGTAAGTAAGTAAGTAAGTAAGTAAGTAAGTAAGTAAGTAAGTAAGTAAGTAGTTACCTTACCTAGACGCGAAAATGGCTGACGGCGGTATGGCTGACGGCGGAGTTCAGATCTTTTGCGTCTGAGCCCCAAATTCGGTCAGACCACTTGCATTCGATGCGCCTTTCTAAGACGCACTTGCCAGTATAAACGGTTACGGCTGCCACGCAGTATAGACAAAGTTACGCACGTGACCAGCTATGACGACTACCAAAGCAAAACGAGGGCTGGAAAAGGAGCTGGCACAGCTTCCCAGCGCCCAGCCCAACCCTCTCGCCCTCGCCATTGTTCAGCCGCCAGGCTTACCCGCCAAACCCTCGCCAAGCGCCTCGCCTGAGCCCAAGAAACCATGCCACGATCGCCACAAATGGAGCAAATTCTTGCCCGGCGACGGAATGTTCTCCCTCCTCGAGTGGCAGCAGCTGTCGCCGCAGGAAGTCGTCGAAGTTCTCCAGTTCCTCACACAGGAGCGGAAGCTCTTTGTGCCCTGGAGAGGGAGGGCGGCTATCGACTACCGCGACACGTCCTGGCTCTACACCTGTGCCGAATCCCGCCAACGCGAGTCTATCTTGACCAGCTACTACCAGCGCAGCTTCGGCGCCATCCACAGAGAACTTTGGAACGCACTCAACGCCCCAGCCCCCGCACAGCCGGCAGCCCCATCGGCTTCCTCCCTCTGCAAGGATGACATCCGCGCAGTGCTGGAGGAGCACGTGACCTGGCCGCTGGCCGAGAAGATGACCTCGCTGAACACCACGCTCAACACGGTCGAGGCCCGGGTCTCCAACGTGGAAACCAAGGTCGTCCACAAGCTACAACCACAGTTCACGGCGCTACACACCGCGGCGCAGGCTTCGGAAACGCATGCTGCACTTGTCTCTCGCCTTAACCAGGTGGAAGGCAAGTGCGGCGTGCTCATGAAGAAGCTTGAGGCCATCACCGCCCACACCGAGGCCCTGGCCACACAGGTCCCAAAGCTAGCGGAGCAGACGGCCACCATTGCCTCCCAGCCACCCCGGCAGGATGCTGGTGACCTCCCGCTCTCCTACGCGGACCTGCTGCGGACAGCGACCGCCTCCACCACCGACGCCATCGCCACGAAGCTCCAGGAGCTGGAGGACCACCGCCAGGCCCAGCAACGGGAGGTCACCGATCGCGCTCGCCGCGAGTGCCGAGTGGTGCTACGTCGCTTCCCCCAGAAGCCAGGTGAGACGTCAACCTCCCTTGCTGACGAGATCAAGAAACAGCTTCTTACCCTCATGGGCCTGGTAGGTGAGGTAGAACTGCGTGGGTGCCACCGCCTTCCCCACTCACGGGACAAGGCGGCCACCCCACCAGTCCTGCTCGCCTTCATCTCCCCTGAGGATAAGCAGCGGTTCCTCTCTCGTCGCAAGCGGTTGCACGACCTCACCTGGACGCTGGATGACGACCTAACCCCCGCTCAGCAACAGCAGCGACGCGACCTGTGGCCGGAATACCTCCGCCATAAGCAGGACCCCCAGAAGCCCAAGGTGTACTGGAGGGGCGGGGACCTGATGATCAACCACAAGATGTGGACGCCCCCAGCGGGCTAGAATAGCAATAGCCCTAGCTTGTAACCATTGGAGTCACTGTCGCTAAGGCAGCCATGCCTAGAATGTTTGCCTAGCTGTGCCAACAAACCTAGTCACGTGCCGCCAACGCACGGTACACAACCAGCCATAGCCTTAGCCTAGTTCTAGTACAGCCATGCTACGCCCTGGCTATGTTCAGATTACTTGCCCACGCTCCTTGCTATGACATGCTCACATGGGTCTTATTGCACCCACAGTTTGCCGGATCGTTAGCCTGTCCTTTTAGCTAGCCGCGCCCGATTGCAGCTGTGGCATGCCTTTGGCATGAAGGAGACTGGGGGTCTCTGCCCTTTCTCCTGTAGTGCACACACAGGGATTAAAAGCACTTCGGTGCTCCGTGACTCCCCAACGGGAGCACGAGTTTAATTAATTAATTAATTAAGTAAGTAAGTAAGTAAGTAAGTAAGTAAGTAAGTAAGTAAGTAAGTAAGTAAGTAAGTAAGTAAGTAAGTAAGTAAGTAAGTAAGTAAGTAAGTAAGTAAGTAAGTAAGTAAGTAAGTAAGTAAGTAAGTAAGTAAGTAAGTAAGTAAGTAAGTAAGTAAGTAAGTAAGTAAGTAAGTAAGTAAGTAAGTAAGTAAGTAAGTAAGTAAGTAAGTAAGTAAGTAAGTAAGTAAGTAAGTAAGTAAGTAAGTAAGTAAGTAAGTAAGTAAGTAAGTAAGTAAGTAAGTAAGTAAGTAAGTAAGTAAGTAAGTAAGTAAGTAAGTAAGTAAGTAAGTAAGTAAGTAAGTAAGTAAGTAAGTAAGTAAGTAAGTAAGTAAGTAAGTAAGTAAGTAAGTAAGTAAGTAAGTAAGTAAGTAAGTAAGTAAGTAAGTAAGTAAGTAAGTAAGTAAGTAAGTAAGTAAGTAAGTAAGTAAGTAAGTAAGTAAGTAAGTAAGTAAGTAAGTAAGTAAGTAAGTAAGTAAGTAAGTAAGTAAGTAAGTAAGTAAGTAAGTAAGTAAGTAAGTAAGTAAGTAAGTAAGTAAGTAAGTAAGTAAGTAAGTAAGTAAGTAAGTAAGTAAGTAAGTAAGTAAGTAAGTAAGTAAGTAAGTAAGTAAGTAAGTAAGTAAGTAAGTAAGTAAGTAAGTAAGTAAGTAAGTAAGTAAGTAAGTAAGTAAGTAAGTAAGTAAGTAAGTAAGTAAGTAAGTAAGTAAGTAAGTAAGTAAGTAAGTAAGTAAGTAAGTAAGTAAGTAAGTAAGTAAGTAAGTAAGTAAGTAAGTAAGTAAGTAAGTAAGTAAGTAAGTAAGTAAGTAAGTAAGTAAGTAAGTAAGTAAGTAAGTAAGTAAGTAAGTAAGTAAGTAAGTAAGTAAGTAAGTAAGTAAGTAAGTAAGTAAGTAAGTAAGTAAGTAAGTAAGTAAGTAAGTAAGTAAGTAAGTAAGTAAGTAAGTAAGTAAGTAAGTAAGTAAGTAAGTAAGTAAGTAAGTAAGTAAGTAAGTAAGTAAGTAAGTAAGTAAGTAAGTAAGTAAGTAAGTAAGTAAGTAAGTAAGTAAGTAAGTAAGTAAGTAAGTAAGTAAGTAAGTAAGTAAGTAAGTAAGTAAGTAAGTAAGTAAGTAAGTAAGTAAGTAAGTAAGTAAGTAAGTAAGTAAGTAAGTAAGTAAGTAAGTAAGTAAGTAAGTAAGTAAGTAAGTAAGTAAGTAAGTAAGTAAGTAAGTAAGTAAGTAAGTAAGTAAGTAAGTAAGTAAGTAAGTAAGTAAGTAAGTAAGTAAGTAAGTAAGTAAGTAAGTAAGTAAGTAAGTAAGTAAGTAAGTAAGTAAGTAAGTAAGTAAGTAAGTAAGTAAGTAAGTAAGTAAGTAAGTAAGTAAGTAAGTAAGTAAGTAAGTAAGTAAGTAAGTAAGTAAGTAAGTAAGTAAGTAAGTAAGTAAGTAAGTAAGTAAGTAAGTAAGTAAGTAAGTAAGTAAGTAAGTAAGTAAGTAAGTAAGTAAGTAAGTAAGTAAGTAAGTAAGTAAGTAAGTAAGTAAGTAAGTAAGTAAGTAAGTAAGTAAGTAAGTAAGTAAGTAAGTAAGTAAGTAAGTAAGTAAGTAAGTAAGTAAGTAAGTAAGTAAGTAAGTAAGTAAGTAAGTAAGTAAGTAAGTAAGTAAGTAAGTAAGTAAGTAAGTAAGTAAGTAAGTAAGTAAGTAAGTAAGTAAGTAAGTAAGTAAGTAAGTAAGTAAGTAAGTAAGTAAGTAAGTAAGTAAGTAAGTAAGTAAGTAAGTAAGTAAGTAAGTAAGTAAGTAAGTAAGTAAGTAAGTAAGTAAGTAAGTAAGTAAGTAAGTAAGTAAGTAAGTAAGTAAGTAAGTAAGTAAGTAAGTAAGTAAGTAAGTAAGTAAGTAAGTAAGTAAGTAAGTAAGTAAGTAAGTAAGTAAGTAAGTAAGTAAGTAAGTAAGTAAGTAAGTAAGTAAGTAAGTAAGTAAGTAAGTAAGTAAGTAAGTAAGTAAGTAAGTAAGTAAGTAAGTAAGTAAGTAAGTAAGTAAGTAAGTAAGTAAGTAAGTAAGTAAGTAAGTAAGTAAGTAAGTAAGTAAGTAAGTAAGTAAGTAAGTAAGTAAGTAAGTAAGTAAGTAAGTAAGTAAGTAAGTAAGTAAGTAAGTAAGTAAGTAAGTAAGTAAGTAAGTAAGTAAGTAAGTAAGTAAGTAAGTAAGTAAGTAAGTAAGTAACCCACAGATTGCCGGATCGTTAGCGTGTCCGTTTCGCTAACGTGCCCGAATGCAGCTGTGGCATGCCTTTGGCATGAAGGAGACTGGGGGTCTCTGCCCTTTCTCCTGTTGTGCACACACATTATTCTATTAATTAATTAATAGACACGTGACTGCGTCACGTGAGCATAAGTCCTCAGTGGGAGGGGAACATGGGATGGAATGGATGGTATAAGCTATCTAGGTCCTAGTTACAGGGGTGTGGGCACCGCGGCCCGAATCGCTATGAATGCCATACTTGGTCACACGCGGAGCCCCCACAGGCTTGGGGGTGGTCTCCTTCATCACTACTTGCCATCTATCCTTGCGCACCAGGCCGGGCCCACTTCAAATGTTCCGAAAAGTGTGACACTTTTTGTCGTTTTTTTGACTTTTTCGACGATCGTCACTCTGCAGAGTGATTCGTCGTGCGAAATCGTGCGAAATTGTGCGAAATTTGCTGAAATCGTGTGAAATTTGCTGAAATCGTGCGAATTTGTGCGAAATTTGCTGAAATCGTGCGAAATTTCATGTGAAAAATGTCGACGGTAAAAAATTTTGATGTGCACAACGTGTGTGAATTCATGCGAAATTTTGTCAAACGTCACTCCCAAAAACGACCCTTGGTTGAAATCCATGCGAAATCGTGCGAAATCATGCAAAATTGTGCGACATCGTGCGAAATCGTGCGAAAATGTGTGAAAATTTTGCGAAAATCACGCGAACATCACGCGAACTCGTGCGAAATTTTTATTTTTTTTTGCGAAAATAGCGAAAAAGTGTCACACACTTGGCTTGGACGGCGGAACATTTGAAGTGGGCCCGGCCACCATCTGCCTCCATATTACAGACAAACCAGGAGGCTGCCCGGGGGTGAGCCCGTCACGTCTAGTGTAGCACATGTCCATGCCGAGTCTATCACGAAAAGTCCACGGGTGGCGGCCCTGCCGCGCGCGGCCGGGGGCATGCCAGGTGAGGACATATCGCCCAGGCTGGGCGGGCTTGGTGCCAGCTAGTCTATCTGATGTATCTACCTGATCTGTGCGGGCCAGGTGCCCGGCTAGGCCCAGGCGCCTGTGCCTAATAATGGGGGAAACATAGGGCAAATCAGCGTACAAATCCTCATTACTAACTAATGTGCAAACCAAAGGGGATGTTAAGGGCCTGGCGCAGCATCTTGGTGACGGCGCCGTCGAGTCGTTGCTCCAGCTCCTGCGTCAGTGGCCACGTCTCGGCGCCGTAGGTCAGGATCGTCAGAATGACGACCTTGAAGAGGTCACGCTTGACGATCCGGGGTAGGGTGGGGTTGCTCCACCAGCGGCGGTGGTCATGGAGGTGCGCCCACGCCACATGCCGATCCGTGTCGTCATGTCGTCCTCGCAGTCGGGAAGCCAACTGCCGAGCAGCTTGAAGCGGCCTGAAGGAGGGTAGTTGACCTCCGCATCGTCTAAGAGGCGGAGTGTGGGTGGGGGCCCTGCCATGCCGAGGGCCAGGGCCTCCGTTTTGGGGCTGATTTCTAGACCAACCGCCTAGCTAGCCTCGAGCGCCAGGCAGTCCAGCCAAAGTTGGGCAGACTCCGGCTTCTCGATGAGCGTGATGTCGTCGGCATAAATGAGGTCAGCTAGTAAATTCTGCTTGTTAGTCGGCCCCCCTTCCCCAAGCTCGTTCGTGATCGCTAGGCCAGGGGCACGGCCTGCAATGCTAGCAAAGCGAGCACGTGCCTGGCGCATAACATAATCCACTACAATAATAAACAGGTACGGCGACAGGACGCAACCCTGCGCCAGACGCCGGTCTGCAGTGGGCATGGTGGGGTAATGCCGTGTTGAGTGCGCACCGAAGTGGTCGACCCCTCATACAGCGTGCGGATGACGGTAATCAGGGGAGTGGGGACGCGAGCGCGAGCAAGTACTGACAGCCCATAGAGCGTCCCAGAGGACAGAATCAAAAGCCTTGATGAAGTCGACGAAGATCAAGATTGCGGGAAACTCACCAGGTTGCAGGAGAGCGATTTCCTCGAAGAGGCGACGCGCGACGAAGATGGCCATGACGGTGTTGCGCCCAGGACGGAAGCCCATTTGACTTTCCCCAAGGTGACAGTCGAGAGCAGAACGAAGGCGGTTGAGGATCATGCGCATGAACAACTTAAGTGCGGCGCTCTGGATGCACACTCCTCTGTAGTTGGCGGGGTCGTCAGGGGAACCTTTGTTTTTGTACAGCATAATACGGTAGCTGTGCTGCCACTCAGGAATCGGCGGCGCGTCGGCAAGCAGGATCCGATTGCAGACGTCAAGCAGGAACCCCGTGAGCGCCGTCAGCTTAATCACCGGGGCTGGGAGCTGGTCAGGTCCAACGGCGGCATAGAAGCGGAGTTGCTTGGCGGCGGTGCTCAGCTCGAGCTCGGTGAACGGCGGGAGCTCGTTGGGGTCGGCCAGGGGTTCCGTCAGGGCTGGGTACGTGTAGTCCTGCTCAGCGGCGGGCGGCGTGGGCGGCGCAGGGACGTCCGCAGGTGCTACTGCCAGGCGTGCGGCCGCCAGAGGGCCAAGCGCTGCATGTGCACACACATGCAGGGATTAAAAGCACTTCGGTGCTCCGTGACTCCCCAACGGGAGCACGAGTTTAATTGATTAATTAATTAATTAATTAATTAATTAAGTAAGTAAGTAAGTAAGTAAGTAAGTAAGTAAGTAAGTAAGTAAGTAAGTAAGTAAGTAAGTAAGTAAGTAAGTAAGTAAGTAAGTAAGTAAGTAAGTAAGTAAGTAAGTAAGTACTTGCGTGTCATGCGCATGGGCATGCCACAGAGTACTATGCTAATCTCAATAGAAAAATAATTACATGAAAGTTCAAATGTTGTCTGCATCATGCCCCAACCATAACTATCGGTTAGGTGCGGCGCGTACATGCAGCCCCCGCGACCCATGGTCAGGGTCGCATCGGCATCCAGCAAGATGGCAACGATGTATTGACGCGTGGGATCTGTCTCTCAAGGTCGAGCAACTGGTTGAAAACATCCCAATCTGATAGAGTCGGATTGTATAATCAACCAGTGGGCTATCATGAAGTGCTGCTAAAATTATATTCAGCCTACGATTCAAACGTTTGCCGGGCATGCAGGGAGGAGATGCATGGGTGGGCTTCTCCAGCACTGATGGGGTATAGCCCCATCTGCCCCTCCACCTAAGCACGTGCATAGGCCCACTTTCATTGAAAACTCATGAGCCTGCTCACGCGTTACAAAGAATAAGATGTCTATACAGGTCAATTATGCTGCAGTACAGCACAGGTCAAGATTTACCACTACCTGGCAGCTCGAGCATCGCATCTCGACCGTATACTGGCCACAATCATAAATAAACATAGACAAATGCAAAAATTGAGAGCTTACACTCACATTTCAACCAGGGCACACCCACCGCTGAAGCACACAACATCCCACACGTGCCATCGACCTGGAGGAGCCGGGTGTTACGGCTAGTGTAGAGGCAGGCTTGACCCCATGTCTGTGATGTGGATCTTCAAACAATCCTCGTAATTTCAAGCCGGTGATGGTGTCTCCTCGATAAAGTACACCACAAGATGGCTATCCAAAACCACCAGATGTTTCCTTGGACAAGCCGCTGCCAGACCTATAGCTTTGTGTTGACGATGCTCCCCCTGGGGCTTTCCCCTGGAGACAAGGACATGGATAACCCATCAAGTGATCACATGAAGCTACGCCACAGGAAGCGGATGCTTTTTTGAAACCACCTTCGAGGACGTTGGGGAGGTGAGGAGCGTCCAATTCCCTTAGATAAGGCTACTAGCTCAAATAGTGCGAGCTGGCCAGGGGGCCCTTATCCCCTATTCGCCCCATGGCTTCTCCTGCTCCCCCCACCCTCAGCTAATTAGGGCTAGCTGGCTCTGGGACCCTTGTCCCCTATTCGTCCTGTTATCCCCGTCCCCGCCACCCTCAGCTGCTCCATCTGCAGGCGCCGCAGCACGCCCGTCTTGCACGCGTCCACGCGGCTCACCGTCAGCCCGCTCGGGAGCCCCCTGGGCGGCGCGCCCACGTGGCGTTCACCCCCAAACCAGCTCTCTAACAGCTGGCGCACGCCCCCGCCGCCAGCGCTCCTCCCCCCGCACCCGAACACGGCGACCACGAACGCGCCCAGCGCGCAGGGGGGCTCGCCCTCGGACCACGCCGCCCTGCTCGGGCAGGGTCCCTTGAGGGCTTGGGGGACGAGCAGGGGAAGCGGGAGGCCGGCGGAGGCCGCAAAGGACTCGACGAGCCGCATGCCGGAGGTGTCGGGCATCCGGGAGAACGGGATCTCTTGCGCGACAGTGGTCGTGCCGGGTGCCAGCAGCGCGAGACCTCGGCCGTTGACGCACAGGTTCCAGGGGCCAAATCGTGGTGCAGATGCTAGCTTTATGAACTGGCCCTTGCTGGTCAGCCTGCTGCCAGCGGACGCGTCGGCGGACGCCAGTTTAATGAAATCGCGCAGCAGGCGCCCCTTGGTGGCCAGGTCTGCGCAGATGTGGGTGGGGGAGGGCAGGCGGGAGGGTTCACGTGAGACAGAACACCGGGGGTGAAGAAGCAGCCGCAGCAGCCGGATCAAGCTTAAGCATACTATGAAACGAGAGTGATGCGGGCCAGCCTGTCCACATCCTAGATGTGAGCATAAGACAGATTCCAGGTTGTGGTGCATACGGCATGCTCAGCAAAGTAGGGATGTGGCAGGCAGCAAATATATATCCCCCCCTGTTTCCTATTAACTTTCTTTCACCCCGATGTTTCTCGCTCTCACGCTGGCATACTCATCATGAATTGGGGGTCATCCCGTGTATGGCTAGTACTTGTCCTCCAAACCCGCATTTAAGACTGATGGCTAGTGAAAAGGCCAACATATAATAAGCTTGAGGCCGCACCTGGGATTGCACCGATGATTTGGGAGGCTAGCCTGTTTGCTTGCTGGCTAATTTCCTCCCTAGCTTGTTTCCTTGACAGCTAGTTTGCTGGCTAGCTTCTTTGCTTGCTGGCTGGTTTGTTCGCTGGGTTGCTGGCTTGCTGCCTAGTCGTGTGAGCCACAAGTGAGCCACAAGTACCTGCCGAAGAGAGGCCAAGACCTGCCAAGGAGACCAGGCTCACGCAGCCGTGCGTGCGCATCTCCTGCAATGAGTGTCGCCGCGCCTCGTAGGTGCAGCCAAAAAGGGCCAGGCCCTCCGAGGGGGCTTGTCCCCGCGCGCGGCCGCCCCGCAGTGGCGCTAGTGGCCAGAATGCGGTGGCGGGTTTGCTGCTGGCGCTGGTAGTCTTGCCTGCGTGGAGGGAGGGCGTGAGACGGTGTGACGTCGGGTAATATGATATTGTCGTCAGAAAGCAACAAACGTGAAAACGCTACCTGCCCAAATCTGAGATTCTGCGGAACACAGAAAGTAAGAAAGCCTAGAAGCTGCCAGCAAGGAATCGAACATAGGACCTTTGGCATGATTTCGCGGCTGTTTGAGTCTCCTGATCCGAAGGCATCTCACTTAACGTTTCGAAACAGCCTAACTGCGAAAAACCTCATTACCGGAGAGGGGTGCCAATATGTCCGATATATATTGCTGAATCTATAGAAGATGACTCACCACTAGACCTAAGTGCGCAGGAGTACTACGCACGGACCTACGCGATATTCTAGAATCCCAAGGTAATATAATAATCTTAGTGAGCAGATGTGGGAAGATAAGTTGCCGTTGGCAGCACGCACGGAGGGTTAGCGACAAGTCACCGCTACCTCAGGATTCGGGCATAGGGCTTCCATGGCACAGGTCCTGTGCCATAGGGCATTGATGCCTACGCAGGTCCTGTGCCATAGGGCATTGATGCTGCTGCAAGTCTGCTCCCTTGGCTGCATGGGGCAACTTGCTCTAGTACTATCTTTACTACTATTATAAAGGTTTATTCTTATACTACTATCTAACTATACTCACCCACGTAGTTTAGCTCCGATGGCTGCATGGGGCTACTTGCTCTACTACTACTATTCCCATTTCTAAGAATACTCACCCACATAGTCCAGTCCCCTTGACTGCGTGGCAAAACTTGCTGTACTATTAAGGTGCTAAAGGTATCCTTCTAAGAAATACATACCGACGTAATTTAGCTCCCTCAGCTGCGTGGGGCCCCTGTTGCGCACCGACATGACCAGCGCCCTGCAGGGAAGTGGCAGGCCACGGAGAAAGCAGGCAGGGAGATGCCATCACGAACACAACAAGAGCTTCAGTTACATAATACAAAACCTTCTTCTCTAAAAGAGGAGGCGATTGGAGCAGTAGTCATGCCATGCCAAGCAGGAATGGCATGAAAGGGGCGAACAGGGTGGGGGGCACACCATCAACAATCAGGGCGGGGGGGAATGCCATCAATGAACAGGGCGGGGGGCATGCCAACCGAGCCACCAAATGCAGGAAGATGACAACGAAGCAAGGCACGTGGCGTAAGGCACTCTTGGTGGCATACGGCTGTGCTTGCACTATCCCAGAGCAATTTACAAAGAAGATGGGCGAGATGGCATGGTTCGCGAGTGTTGCTGAGCAACTATTATAACAAAAATAAAAATAATACTATTTCAATAAACAAATGAATTGTTCATGATGCGGGTGGCCTGCGATTCCACTACCAGCTAGCAGAGACGAGGAAAGTGCCGTGCGTGCTTCACTACCTGAAGGGAACAAAGACAGGGGGAAGGCAGGGGTGAACAGAGAACACTTTGTTGGAAGACAGGGGAGGCAGGGGGCGAATAGAGAACGGTGCAATCATTATACCAGGACGTCACTGACTTCCACAACATCTGGCCTGCGCTGGTTGCCTCTTTCATACTCTGATCACTACAGTCTATTTGATTGCTACTTCTGCCCCTTAACCTTCCCGAGAGTGATAAGTACAGCATTTCCATGAGGCGGGGTGACATAATGTTGTGAATGACTGCACAAGCCACCAGCATCGAAAGCTGTTGGCTGCGGGTGAATCCTGGGTATGCCCCTAAAACCCCTCACTCCGGGAGAGGTCTTTATAGTCTCCCAAACCGGCGCCTCTAAATGCGTTCCAAGCCTCAATCAGTCTGTGGGCTCTGGACCATGGGGCAGTCTTACTGCATCCGCTATGCTTTCGCTATGTCGAAGCATTATTGCACCCACTGTTGGGCCTGCACCATGATGCAGAGAGAGTCCACTGTGACCTGCCCACTTGAGACAGCAAGAGCAGGTGAGTAGGCCGCCCTCCCTCATTGTGTACAGGGGTTGAAGGTTCCTTTATTGGCACCCACGTGACGCAGTAATTTTAATCGAAAGCTGAGAAGGTCCACCGTGCCTACAGAGTAAACGCATTCAATTTAGTACATAATCCCAATCATGTAGACAATAAACATTCAAGTTAGTACAAAATCCCAACGATACAGTCAAAAGACCCGCACACTGTGTCTACCGGTGGGAAAAAAAACAACAGCCAAAAAACAGCTCACCTGGAGCGCACTCGCTCTAGTCATTGCAGAATTGTGCGCTAAGGACCTGCCTTGTCAAAGGCAAAAACCGCTCTGGTGAACAGTCTAACCCTGCTCGGACAGAGCATTAGAGCTAAACTCGGGGGACAATGGCAATTGCATATTTTGGGCCGGGAGCTGCTTGATAACCCACAAACATGAACGCAAAACCTGCAGGGAAAGGGTGTATGAGCTTACATCATGAGCGTGGAAGGTGTGTGTGGTCATGTCTCCAAAAAGCGTTGGATCGCGGGCTTTCAGGGACATCGCCCGTGAAAGCTTACCTCGCGGGGCACTGCCGGTGGTCGCCGGAGAACTCGCGGACGGCACGCACTAGTGTGTGCGTGCGGACCACGACCAGCCCCACGTCCGTCAGCACCTCCGCCTCCACCTTGAGGCCGATGGCGCTCGTGATCTGGGGGGCAGAAACAAGTAGTGGCGGAGACGTTGAATGGAGGTGGGGCTCAAACGCAGCAATGAGTTTTATGGCCAGGCTGCGAATTGGGAATGACGCTCGTGATCTGGGGGCGGACGCGAGCAGTACTTGGGACAGACAAATACCCATGACGCAGAACGTGGCGAGAACGTGTGGCGGAGAGTGGCAGAGTAAAGCTGGCCGTTTTAGGTATTTGGGGACAGATGCAATAAAGCGAGCAGTGGCCAAAATGCAAGTATCGCCCGAGGCGGACGCATGAGAATGTGGCAAAGAGGGGGCAAGTTGGCATAATATAGGCCAGGATAACAATCGCATAAACACAGGCGATGGGTTTGATGACCAAACATCATTGATGGCATTATAATTTCACTAATATTAATTCAGTTATTGTAATGTGACTTGGGGCTGAGCGCAACTAGTGGTCGAGATGGACGAATTGAGACTGACACGAGGTTGGGGTAGAGAAGTGCTGATGTGTTTACTGGCCCAGAACTGCAATATGAAGGTTACACGTCCCCATACCCACCCACCCACCCACCCACCCACCCACCCACCCACCCACCCACCCACCCACCCACCCACCCACCCACCCACCCACCCACCCACCCACCCACCCACCCACCCACCCACCCACCCACCCACCCACCCACCCACCCACCCACACCACCCACCCACCCACCCACCCACCCACCCACCCACCCACCCACCCACCCACCCACCCACCCACCCCCTACCTTGGTGATGCTGCGCTCCAGCCACTCCAGCCACAAAGTTCTACCTCCAATCTGCGAAGTCACTAAGTAGATAAGTAAGTATTTGCGTGCCATGTGCGAGGGCATGTCAGGGAATACTATGCTAGCCTCACTAAACTAAAAAGCACAAGTGAAAAGAAAGACCGACTGTACCATGCCCCAACCCTAGCTGCATGGATGGGGGGAACATCCTCATCCGAGCTGCCTTCTACACTGATGGCGGAAGAGGCCGTAGTGTAGCTCAAAAAGGGGTATGACAATCAACATGGATACCCACCCACCCAGCCACCCACCTTGGTGACGCTGCGCACCAGGCGCTCTAACCGTGCGGCCGCTCGCTCGCCCTCCGGGTGGAAGGAGAGCACGCACACGCGCGCGATGCCCAGCAGCTTTGCGTGCCGCTCCAGCTGCTGCGGCGTGACGTTGATGGCATTAACTGGTGTGGGTGTGGTATGGTGGGGTGGGAGGGACGGGGGGGTGGGAGAGGACACGAGCCAGGTTCCGCTGGTAACCTTGACATTAGCTGCTGTTGCTGCTGCTCCTGCTGCTGCTGCGTGAAATTGGTGGCATTAGCTAGTGTGAGGATGTGTGGGCGTGCCTGTGTGTGTAAGCGCACACCTATACATGTGTAGGTGTGTGCGTGTGTGTGTTTGCACGTTTGTATGTGTGTGGGGGGGATAAGAGAGCGGACGAGGAAAGACATGAGGCCAAGTCCAGCCTGTGATTGAGGACATCAGCTGGTGGTGGCGTGTGTGTGCTTGGTGGTGAGATAGGGGCGCGTGGGGCATGGGCCCGTGTTCAGCATGCGTGATGGAATTAACTGGGGGAAGGGGCAGAAGAGGGGGGAGGGAGGGGGCAGATAGGCAGGCAGGCAGGGAGGGAGGGAGAAGGGCATGGTGGCAGGCATGAGTTTCCTATGGCGATTATAGCCCAGGTTCCCATGACCTCAGGCTCGTGCTGGTGGCCTCATTGACAGAGGCAAGCATGGTAAATGAATAGGGGGCCAAGGAAGCCACCAAACACATATTTAAATTGACAGCTAAGGGATGATGGATGTGGGTATCTGCTGGCCAAGAGATAGGCTAGGAAGTGATGGATGTAGGTATCTGCTGGCCAAGAGATAGGCTAGGAAGTGATGGATGTGGACATCTGCTGGCCAAGAGATAGGCTAGAAAGTGACCTTTCGGAACGAATGGCCATGAAGGCATAAGGGTAGGGCATTGACTGGGTGAGCAGGCAGGAAGGTAAGGGTTAGTAAGTTAATATCGTAAATTGACAGCTCTGTCAGGTGCCTCTTTCAGGAGGCACACAGGAGCCTTATCCAATGCTTCCAACAAGAAGAAATGCGCTTAATAAGAAGAAATACACGCCCCCGCCCCCGCCCCCACCCCCGCCGACACCCCCGCCGACGCCGACGCCAATGCTGACGCCGACGCCGACGCCGACGCCGACGCCGATGCCGATGCCGACGCCGACGCCGACGCCGACGCCGACGCCGACGCCGACGCCGACGCCGACGCCGACGCCGACGCCGACGCCGACGCCGACGCCGACGCCGACGCCGACGCCGACGCCGACGCTGACGCCGAAGCCGACGCCGACGCAGATGCACAAACAAACAAACCAACAAACCAACCAACCAACCAACCAACCAACAAACACACACACACATACACGCAGATGCAAGCAAATGCACACACACAAACGCACGCAAGCCCCCACCCCCACCCCCACCCTCACCCCACCCCCACCCCCACCCCACCCCCACCCCACCCCCACCCCACCCCCATCCCCACCCCCACCCCACCCCATTCCCACCCCACCCCCACCCCACCCCCACCCCCACCCCACCCCCACCCCCCCCCCACCCCCACCCCACCCCCACCCCCACCCCACCCCCACCCCACCCCACCCCCACCCCCACCCCCACCCCCACCCCCACCTCCACCCACCCACAAGACACAAGCAAGCGCGCACCGAAATCAAAGAGGGACGGCGAGTCGAACAAGGCGTCCAGCCGCGCCTCATCCATCTCCACAGGGATCGGCCACAGATTCGGGGGGGAGGGTGCCCCCGCCGCCCAGCCACCCCCGCCCTCCTTCCTCTCCTCCTCCAGCCCTCGCACTCGGGCCCGGGATGGCGAACCTGTGGTTACTGGCACACGGGGGCCCTTCATGGCTACCCAGGTCGCGCGAGGGAACCGCCAGGCCATCACATGGCCCATGGAATATCCCACCCACGCGAGCTGGCTTCCGTCACCTTCCTCATCCCTGCCGCCGTCACCGTCATCACCATCATCGTCGTGATCATCGTCGTCGAGCATGCCCCACCCCGGCACCGTCGATGGCACCCTGTCCTTTCCTAACAAAGTCCTCTCTTTCCTCGTCAACACCTCTTCCTCTCCCTCTCGGCTCCGTTTTAGTATCGGACCCTCAGTCAAAGCGTCTCTCGATTCTTCTTTGCTCTGTGGAAGAGATTTGGATGGTCGTCGTCCTCCCCCTGCTGCCTTTCCTCCTCCTCCCACTACCCCCCGACCAGTTCCTCCGCCACCTCCATCTCTTACCCCTCCCCTGCTCTCCACTAGCGCAGCTGCCCCTTGTTCGGGCACGTGCACCAGCTCAAGTATGCTGATGGGTTCGGCCGCCCGCGCCTCCAGCAGGTGCTGCAGCACGCGCATGCGCCGTGAGGTTAGGTCCTGCCATGGGGGAAAAAGCATACATTGTAGAATAGAGTATTTTGGGTGGAGGGGCGTGGGGGGAAAAAGAATGAGCTGAATGGGGGACATGGGACGTGGGTTATGGGTTGTATCCAGCCATCCAGGGTGTCGGTGGGATCACTTGGGCAAAGTTTTTGTAGCGAGAAAGGGGAAGATGATTTGTAGCCAAAAAAAGGGGAAGAAGCATTGTTGCGAAAAAAAGGGGAAGAGGATGTGATGTGTTGTAAAGAAAAGGGGAAGAACATTTGTTGAAAGAAAAAAGGGGGAAGAAGATTTGTTGCGAAAAAAGGGATCACTATGGCAGAAAAATTGTCTTGGTGTGCAGGAAATGTTTGGGTAAAAAAAAAAAAGCAATAACGATAACCATTATGAAAAGACTACTAGCTCTAACTTTTGAGTTTTCTTTGGTTCTCAGGCTATGGTATAGGTCCTGCTCATGGGTTTTGTTCTCTCTAACCCCTTCTGTCTTGAATCCGGCCTTGCCCAGTTTGCTGTTCCTTCCCTGCCTCCGTTGGGCCACAATGCATGACGGCCTTTCTTTCCCTTGCCCACTGCCCTTTTGCTTCACAGAACCAGAAGCGGGTTGCCGGTCCAGCTCACCACGGCTGACGAAACCTAGTTCACCTTTGAGGAACAAGCGCAGACTATCTCCTATTACACCATCATGACCAAATCAACATAAATCAGATTTCTGGCCTGAGATGGTTGTCTCATGTGACAGTGAAACACGACGGTATGAATTGAGCTGAATGTATTATCACTCTCATTGACTTGATATGCAACACTAAGCTGCCAACACATCAGAGCACATCTCCAATCAACCGACACAACAGACAGCTTTTACAGCGTCGTAACCATAGCATCCCATGCAACACTGGGTCAATAGCCCCCGCCTCGCATACCATAACAATCAGCCACTAATCCTCATGCCGCCATAGTAGAACATATTTATTGATAAAGATGTCGAAAACTCCCAAGGCAACTTAACAACGCAATGGAAAAGAAACTAGCGACCGAAACAATTGTATACACATGCCAACCATACACCCAAGATAGCCATTTTGGGTGTATTTATTATCTATTATTTATGTATTTATTTATTATTTATTTTGGGTGTATTTATTAGCATCACCGACCACGCCAAGTTGCCACTACCTCTAAAACAAACAGCGCTACTCTCACGTAGCAATGTCCGTATGCCTATCAATTCCCCTAACGTAATGACAACCATCACACAACAGACCAACTCGCAAAAATTCTTGAAGATGACCAACCCAGTATCATCGCGCCTCCTCCTACAAACAGCCAACAAAAACCAATATTAATCACACCATCCTAAACCCATAACAACCACACCATCCTAAACCCATAACCATCACACGGTCCAATACCCATAACAATCACACCATCCTAAAATTATAACAATTACACGATCCTACAACAAACTGAGCTACACCTACCTCGGAAACAACCAACCCCTTCTCCTCGCGCCGACGCCTCCCTCTCCCCCCCCGGAACCTCCTCTGGTGCCGCAAAAACTCCCCTGCCGCCAGTGAGAAATCAATCGATATTGTCACGTCATCCCCCTTCAAGGGATCCCCCTCTGCAGACCTCCCTAGCAAGGCCCCCGGTGCACCTCGCCGCCTCCTCCGCCTCCTCTCCTGCGGTTTTGTGTCCCCTCCCTCCTCATTTCCCTCCTCATTTTCCTCCTCATCTCCAAAGCCCCCATCATCATCGTAACTCTCATCGCCATAGTCATCTGAGGCACCATCATTGTAACCCATGTCCTCCTCCACCTCCTCCAGCTCCTCCTCCTCCTCAAGCTCCTCCTCCTCCCCCTTCTCCTCCTCCTCCTCCCCATCCTCCGATTCTTCCTTATCCTCCTCCTTCCCCTCGCCTTTGTTCTCCTCACCCCTTCTCCTGCTGGAAACATCAAGCATGGCACCACCCTTGACCACTGCGGCATCCCCATCCTTGCCCTCGCCCTTGCCCCTCCTTCCCACCGTCCTGTCATCCTCCCTGCCAGGCGCCGCGCGGGCCCCTGGCGGCATGCCCGTCGCGCCCTGGCTGGCGCCGACCCCCAACGCCCCTTCCTTTGGGGAACCCTTGTCGTTTAAGGGCGTAGCACCCTTGTCATTCTGGGACATCGGTTCATCATGTACAGAGCTCGAAGCAGTCTGGGCGCCCCCGCGTCGCCGTTGACTTGCCCGAGTGCCCTGGATCTCTGCGCCCACCTTGCCATCATCATCGCCCGCACCCGACTTGCTTCCCAAAGGTCCCTTGTTAATGCTGCCACCGCTGCCACTGCCAGCAGCTGCCCCGGGCGACCCGAAATTCGCTTGAGATGCTAGCTGCGCTTTACTGCCCGCTTGGGGTCCCTTTACCTGGCGGGCTGCAGTGTCCGCTACAGTGTCCGTGCTATCACCCGTCCCAGTGGATGCTTTGGATGACCCTGCGGGGTCCTGTGCGCGGCCAAGAGGCGCGGCCAAGAGGCGGGCTGGGTGATCCTTCCTCGACCCACGCGGCGGCCTCTCCTCGCGGTCACTCTCCGCGGACAGGCCGGGGCTCATGGTCACTGTAACCAAGCCACTCGCGTGGGGGCTCCGCCGCACTCTGCCCTGCCCTTGTCCTTGCCCCTGCCCTTGCCTGTCGGTCCCATCCCTATTTTGATCTGGTCCGTCAGTCAACGGCGCATGTTGCCGTTTGCGCCGTGGACGGGCCCCACTTGTTCCCTCTGTGTCATCAACGCTCCCTTGGTTCCCACGCTTTCCTAGGCCAGCCGATGACGGCCAACCTCGCCCGCTCCTGCCATCCGATGAAGCGAGCCCCTGGGAGCCCCTGCCCTCTGTAATGCTGCCAAATTCCCTACTCTCCTGGATGCTAAATTGATTACTCCCTTCCCTGATCCCCTCGGTGCTATCACCGTCGTCGTACTCGGCATTGTCGTCATCAACCTCGGCCCAATCCTCGTCAATGTCGACCCGGCCCTGGCCCGACGACAGCCGCGCCAGGTCCTGCAGTAGCAGCTGGCGCACGATCGCGTCCTCGGTGGCGTCCGTGTCCTCCCCTGCCTCCCAGCCGTACTCCATCGAGTGGAGCACCTCGCCCTCCAGGGACGCCAGGTAGCCCACGCCCATGCCGTACAGGTAGAGAACGAAGATGGCGGCGAAGATGACGAGACCGGCGCAGCGCTGGCCACAGGATCTGGGCGCGGCGCGGGGCGGGGCCCTGGGGAGCGGAAATTGGCGAGCCGGCCCGAGGAAGGCGTGCACGTTCCATGCTCGTCAGGGAGGACATAGCGAGAGGAGAGCACGTCAGGTACGGCGTATGTACCACCGAGATGAGCTGCTGACATCAGAGCTTGGAGTAGGGATTACTGCGAGCCCTTATGCGATCAAAAGGACGTGGTGTGGTTCATGGCCGACTAGACTGCTGCTATGCATCGCGGCTATGGCAACAAATGCATTGCAAAAAATTGCGGGCCAAGGCTTACCTTTTGGGGGGAGGCACGTTCTTCCATGACTTGGAAGGGAGAAGGACTCCCAGCGTACCCAAAGATGGAAACG
>RPFO01000184.1:422380-487380 GCA_009746045.1 Mesostigma viride
TTGCGAGACTGAACAAGTCTCGCGTGCAGACACGTGTGTAGTACTCCTACACACAGATCTCGAGTGATTTATCTAGTACCAAATCCGAAAGGCTTGCATCACTCCCCGGACAGGAGAACTTTTGCGGATGACTGTAGGTGTAAGTTGGCGATGCCATGGTAACCGGAGACGTCCGTCCTAAATTCAGCAAAATTGGTGCGAGAGGTCCCCAGTTCGATTCCGGTCGGATTCATTTGCAGATCGCGTTTTTCCGCGTTTTCAGCGGCCCGGCACTGAACGCAAATGGTTTTCACCTTTGCGGAGTGCCTGATCAGAAAATCACAACATGGTGTGCACTGTATGTCTTTTACCGCATGATTCCTACTAGTTGAATAATGGTTTGGCCAGCCCACCCACAGGCTTGTTGGGATTTCTTCATTCTTTAACCTTTACGCACGGTGCTCTGTGATATATCGACCCCATGCATGTGGGATCGAGGCATGATCGCATGTGATAAACAAGTTAAACATGTGCTCCCATTGCAAGTAAGTAAGTAAGTAGTAGTACTTGCGTGTCATGCGCATGGCATGCCACGGAGTACTATGAATCTCATTAGAAAAAATAATTACACTAAAGTTACAAATATCGTCTGCATCATGCCCCAACCATATTGTTGTATAAAGGGGGATATAATCCTCATCTAGTCCTCTACGTTGTAATGGCAGATCGACAAGGCCGTAGCTAGTGTAGCGGCTATCCTCAGGGGCAATAACCTCCCCTCGCGGACTTCTACCCTGCATGATAATTTACTTCCATTGCAGGGAGTCACAGATCAGCTCCAGATTGAGAGTGCTTTTAATCCTGAGTATGCACAGCGGGCGCAGGGGGCCGGCGCAGATAATGTACGGCATGTGATGAAGCTAGTATTAATCAATTATGTCGATGATCACTTGGTTGTCTCTTTGATAATATAGCTCAACGGTTCAATTTAAACATGCAATCTGCAACCTGCATGTGTACATCTAGCTGGCCTAGCTGCCTGCACGCCAGTACATGTCACAATAATTGCAACCATTGACGCTTACCGCGCACATGTTCTAGCGGATCGAGCAAGACAACTATTCCTGGACGCATGGTGATCCAACGTCCAATTATGTTGAGTGCGAGGCATGACAAATGAATGCTTGCATGAACAATAGCATGACCAAGTGGCTCAGCCCAAGCCCATGGAGTTTGTTCGATGATCCACTTAGCTAGACTATGGCGAAACGGCATGTGGCACTTTGCCCAGCGGCCTTCGTGGCCTTCACATACACCGGGGACAGGCATTGGTGTGCACGTATAGGCCGAGCCTTCGTGTTGCCGCAGGTCTGAAACACACTGATCGGGGACCCATTTCCCAGCAGTGCGGCCCATAAATGCAACCCACAGCCCAAGGTCGCCCTCGATGCCTCTCTGTTACCCGTTTCACTTGCTCCATACTTTGGCATATCCCCAGATATTAGCCTGCAGCGGTCCCTGCCAGGGAGCCCGCTCCCACCCGTCAAAAACAGCCTTGGCAAGGCAGAGCGCTTGGCATTACAGCCGCTCGTCAGCCTCGCACGTCCCGCTCCACCCCTTGCAGACCGGTCGGTGGATTGGCTACCCAGCACCGCTTTGGGCCTGGCGTCCTGTACCCTGGCGCCCTTCCCTGCGTATTCCATGTTCACTGTCTCGCCCGGCCGGGTCACTGTAAACTTTAGCACCCCCCGCTCCTGCAGCCGTTCCACGAGCGCCATGCCCATGCACGCCCCCGGAGTCAGGCTGCCCCCAGGGCAGTCCACGCCGTCCTTGGCAAGGCAGAGCGCCGACTCGGCGATCATCTGGGATGTGAGCCAGTAGCCAGGGTCCCCCTGGCCGCTGACCGTGACGGACGCCATACGGCGGGATGTAGATCCACCGCCCCCCGCGGCCGTGCCCTCTCCCGAGCCGCTCTTTGCGCCGTCATCCACACCGACCGGGCTGCTCTTCAAGCCGCCCACCGGACCGCTCATCGCGCCGTCTGGGCGCGACGACCTGTCTGCCGCTCCATTGACCGGGCCGCTGGCATCCAGACCCGGGCCGCTCTCCGCGAAACAGACCAGCTTGAAGTACCCCCGCAGCATGTCCTCCCGGGAGGGACCCTGGCCTGGCGACGGGAGTACCCGCCGCAGGAGCGGCCGCGTGAGCGCGTTCGTGCCCAGCGAGATGAGCGCCAGGAAGCCGTACGACGCGATGATGCACGCGATCAAACCCCCGGGGCCGTCCAGTGGTGCGAGACGCTCCGTGTACCGGAAGTAGCCGTACTTGTGGCCGAGGAGGTGGGCCGTCCGCCGGACCACGTGGGCGTTCACGGGGGACAGCGTGGTGAATCCCGTCCATCGGTTCATGCGGGGCGAGAAGGAGGGGTTGTAATCATAGTCGGTGGCGTCGAGCCGGGGGGAGCCAGCAGGCACGGGCGCGAGGTAGTACGGATCTTGGATCGCGCGCGCGTCCTGTTCGGGGTAGGCGAACACGGTCATCGCCGTCGCCATAGTGCCGCCGGAGAAGCTGCGGGGGGTGGGGTTGGGGTTAAGGTTGGGGTGGGGTTGGGGTGGGGTTGGGGTGGGGTTGGGGTGGGGTTGGGAATGGGGTTGGGAATGGGGTTGGGGATGGGCTTGGGGTGTGAGGGTGGGGTTGCGGTGTGAGGGTCATGTGAGGGTGGGGTTGGGATTGGGGTTGGAGGGGAAGGGGGGGAGGTGCTGAGGTGCAGAAAGTGTGTGTGTGTGTGTGTGTGTGTGTGTGTGTGTGTGTGTGTGTGTGTGTGTGTGTTGTTGGGTTTGGGTTTGGGTTTGGGTTAGGGGTGAGGGGTTGGAGGGTGATGGAGGGGTTGGGGATAAGCGTCAGGTAAGCCGGGTTTCACAGGTGACAGGAGTGTGCGCGTTAAGAGCGCAGCTGCTGGTCGTGGCTCCAATGGATAGTTTCTCGATAAAGTAAACTGAAGTACTTATTTACTTTATTTATTTTACTTATTCGACAGGCACATGAGGGCACATTCAGCACTGGCTAGCGTGAGAGCACAGCTTGGATTGGCCCAGGATGTGCCTTGAACAGGTAGCGAGCATCCTTGGTTCTGACACCTCGACACGAATCTAGAATCATGCATCACCAACGGTACATATAACACAGCAAAGGCACCGGCCTATTTAGGGGGTGCTTGGAATTATTAGCAAGCAGACAGACAAGGTTGCCTTGATCAGCCATGCGCTATCCATGATCAACTCCCTGATGTAGTACACTCGCTGATGTACTAGGAAAAAAAAGTAACGGTCACAATGAACAGTAAAAATGAACAATAAACGTAGCCACCCCTAACTACTAAACGCCACCCCTAACTAAACGGGTCACCCTCGCGCGATCGAAAACTAGTTCATCGGGAGACCCAGGCTTCGCGAGGGTGACCCGTTGAAATGGTTTGGACGTGTAAGCAAATATCCCAGACACCTGAAAGGGCATGGAGGGGCCGGTTTTCCAGGATCTAGACGGAAAAATCAAGGATTTAGACGGAAAAATCAAGAAAATGCGTGAAGCACACACCCCCACTCACCCTCCCAGTGCATCGGTGATGTAAGTCTCGACACGCTCCGCGACCGCCCCGGTGTCCCTCATCAGCGCCTCCACCGCGACCAGGGTGCCCAGGTCCGACGGGATGCAGTCAAACCCGCACGAGTGGACGATGCGCGACCCCGTCTTTCTAGCGACGTCACCGTGCTCCGCCTCCATGCGGCGCACCCACAAGCTCTCGCCCGTCAGGTCCACGTAGTCGGTCCCCAGGGAGGCCACGGCGGCGACCAGGGCGGACCCGTGCGTCAGGTAGGGGCCCACCGTGGAGAGGACGACGCGGGTGCGCTCGGCCATGGCGCGCAGGGAAGGGGGGTCGGACGCGTCGGCCAGGATTATGGGGATGCTGTGTGGATTACGGAGGGGGAGTGGGAGGGGGGAGGGGAATGAATTCGAAAATTAGTAAAGGATCGGGATGAAAGAGGAGTAAAGGATCGGGACGAGAGACTGAGACTTAGAGGGGGGTCAAGAGGCATTTGCGGGACGGTGTCAGCGATGATCCTGGGGTTGTTGCTTGGACGGGAAGGGGGAAGGAGTGCCCGAATCGGTGGCGGGTAGGGTGGAAAGAGCGAAGTTGTTTGGGGGGCGGAGAGGCTAAGATGTTGGCGGGTTGGTGGCTGTGCGACAGAATGCAACTATGGGCAGGGCAAGGAGAAGAGCAATAAGGGCACGGTTGAACGCCTAGAACAACGACGAAGGTTGCGTGCCTGCACTGCAAGTTAGCTGCCCTATCGATCACCCTTAACTCAGTGGCTGCCTGCTTGGCTCCCGAGATAAGGACCCGAACACTGATCCCGGTGATCCGCCCCGTCACAGCAGTACCTGACCGCAGTACACAAGCGAGCAAGTCTGGCAATTGACACCTGCTGGTGATGTCGACAATATTGCTAGACGTACAGATTGAGATTTCCTAAGCTTGATATCGATGAGACAACCCCCCTCCAAGTGGGCATTACACCCCTCTTGCCTTTACACGCCACAGTGTCCACACATTGAAAGAGGGGAGAGCGGGAACTTACCGTAAAGCATCATCACCGAGCTCCAGGCGTAGCGCTGACACAACGCGGTCAAGCTTTTCCTGGCTTCTGCCAGCAATGGCCCATTTTACTTCGTTTTCCACTCCGTATGTGCGCAGATAATAGTTAGCAACTAGTGACCCGGTAAAACCGGTCGCACCGAACACCACTACATCAAATTCTTTTCCCATTAGATCGTTTTGGAAGACGAGTTTCAGCAGGTATGTAAGACGCGATAGATAGAAGCACTACCTAGTGCCACCAGTGAAATCCCATGCGTTTAAGGAAATATCCATGCATCTTATAGTGCACTGCCACAATTCTAACAACTCTGACAATATACCGAAAAGGGATTTATTTTAATGGCCGCAATTTTCAACTTTATCTAGAAAACGGCCTTGGCCTTCTGGGCCGAGGCGGGTAATGGATATGGTGGTTGCCATCGCTGCTGTGCCTACTGTAAGCCATCTCTACGCAGTCTGCAACCTCGTTACGTTGGCTACCCGCCACGTGGAAGTGATTGGCGCTGTCATGCCATGAACTTCGCTCCGGGAGTTTGACTGTCACATGGCACGGGATCCTCGTCGCGTTGCGCGCACCAGCTGGCATTTGGCAACGTTTTACCCGTTGTTTGACGCCAGAATAAGCACTAATACTCGACTGGGCGGTTATGTTCTTTGTTGCGGCTTCTCCTGAATGCGCATCGCCGTACGGACCCATTCTTAGTTGGGAAAATTGTTCAAAATCTGCCACTGAAAAAAATGAGGCATTGCGAGAGTTGTCGAGTTGTGCGGATTTTACAATGGCTGCCGCTGTATACGCAATCCGTGAATGAACAAAGAACAAATCACCGGCAAATTTCTTTGCAACATTTTTACTCTTGGCGGCATATACTCTTGTGGAATGGGCTGGCACCCCGGTCGCGGCGAAACCTTTATGAAGGCTGCGAGGCATGAGCGTTGATACTTGTGTCGATTGTCTGGATGGCCTCGATCAAGGTGAAGTGACATGGGACTGATTTGGAGCTGCATATGCGTCTAGCTTTTCGACACCCTTTCCTGGTGGGCGGGCACAAGTTGCTCGTCCAACATGAATTGATGCAGTTAGTTGGTCAGTCGGCCCGTTGAACGGGTAATCCGTAAAACCCAGACGCTTCCTTGGACATCGACCATGGACAAAAAGAGAGAGGACTTGAAGGCCGCTGGAAAGAAGCGGGTAGGTTCCTGTGGTACCCCTCCCGCACCTCACGCCATCCGTGCCTCGCAGTCGCTTAGCTTTTGCCGATCACAATGGGTGTGTACAAGGTGGTCTATGGTTTGTAGTGTCATGCGCGGCAACAGCGTACATATTTGTACTGGATACGAAGGTTCAGTTCACCGTACTAAAGGCGTTCGGCTCTGTCGAGAATCCCTATTTTTGTTACCAATGCGAGCTTGTGTGGGGACAGGGTGTCAAGTCCGATAGCTTCGATGAGCTCTGTATGCATGCATTTTTATTCTGTAGATGCAAGCGAGGGCATGGTTTCGAGTCGAATACCTTGAAATTTACGTGTTCAAGTACTTTGCACCGTACCACATTTGCGCCACGTAACAAGCCGTAAATGTGGTACGATGCAACTGCAACCATGACACACCCGCAGGCCCCAGGCCATGCCCTTGCATCACGTCTGCACAGAAGTATGTCACAAGGACATTGTCTTTTATGCACAAAAGGATGTCACACGAATGACCTCTGTTGGGCTTGGCTTGGCGTTCCTTGCGGCTCCTCTCTCCTTGAGCTTTCCGTATGTATTGACCTTGTCGTGTTGGGCTTGTCTCTGGACTCCTTACCAGGCTTGGCCGGCCCCGCCCCCCTCTCCACCCCCCCAAACCCAACCCTACGTCACACATACCACCACTAACCAACCAATCGCTTCCCCCCCACCCCCACCCCCACCACCAACAACCAACGAATCTCCCCTGCCTCCCCAGCTTGAGGAGTTCCGCAAGAAGAAGCAAGCGCTGGGTGCATCGGCAGGGACCAGCGCCGCGACCAGCAAGGCCCCCAGCACATCCACCAGCCCTGGGGGGTCGCCCAAGGCATCTGTGGCCGCGCCCGCGTTGACCAACCCGGCGCTGTTTGCGGAGCAGGTGGCGGCCAAGGCGTTGCAGAGGGACCAGAGGGTGCAGGCGGCAGCAGCAAGGAAGCTGTTCCTGGATTTACCGGCAGGGGGCGCAGAGTCCGGGGGCGCCAAGGTAATGGGTTAAGCATTATTGAATGGAGGGTGGGGCTTGGGGCCAAGGTGACGGGTTAAGCATTATTGAATGGAGGATGGCGTTTGAGGCCGAGGTGTTGGAACTTAGCGTCCTCTGTTGGAGAATGGGCTTTAAAGGCCATGGTCACGGTGTTTTGCGGGCAATGGGGCTCACTAATTGGTTTTAATTTACACGTCAGTGTGGTGGGCTTTTGGTTCCAGGTTATGTTGTCATTACCTGGTGGGGCGCATGGGCAACCGAGCGATAAGACAGATCTCGCTTTAGTTCCTGCGGAATGTCCCGATAATGCATGGACTGGGTTAGCCTTATTGCTCATTGGAGTGACAGATGATAGGGCCAAGGTAATTATGTTATCGGGCAGGCTTTTTTTGGGGGGGGGCTCGGCAGTACACCAGAAGGCTTCATGCTGTTGGTCGTAGGTAGTGGTTAATCAGCTACGATTCTTGATTGAAGAATGAGTGAGGCCCTCTAGGGCCAAGGTAAAGCTGTTATCAGTCTGACAAAAAAAACCAGATTAGGTATGGGGAAATCATGCCATTTCTAATATCGGTGGTGGTATCTAATGCCATATCTAATATTTGTGGGTTCTAATATTTATCGTTTCTAATACCTTGGGTAGGCACCTAGACCATGGGTTCTCGCTTTATAACCCAAGCGATGGGCCGAGTTATTGTACTAGGTACCAGTGTGCATGATGATGGCAACGTAGGTATCCAGTCAATCACAGTAGTTATGATGCTATTGAGTTCTAAGGAGTTTTGGTCTTTTTGGGACTACCGCAGTGGTCAAAAACACTTTGCGACAAGCTACTTTGCGAATCAACCTCGCAAACTGCTATTGATGGGCTTCATTAGTACATTTTGGGTCGCAAAGTTCAAAGGTTACCGCGCCGCACCGCACAGCCCGTCTAGCCAGCGAATGCGTCATGCCACAATTTTCGCGATATTATTAAATGAGACAGCTAATATCATTTCATGAATATAGTATAATCAGTGCTATACCCTATTTATCAATCACATCACTTAGGTAGGTAATCATTAATTAATAAGGTAGGTACAAGCCAGTGAAGCCACTGACCATAAACAAGTCAATCGGCTCGCAAACCTAAAACTTTATTTCGGGTGGCAAACTATAAATTTCACCTTGTTTTGGGGTCGCAAATTAGTTTGTCGCAAAGTATTTTTGACCACTACGGTATAGAGGCTGCAGAGGCTACAGTGATATACAGGCTGTTGAGGTTTCGGAGGCTATGCAGGCTATTGAGGCTACGATGGTTAGCCAATGTAGTTTCGCCCGTCCAGACTAGCCACTTTTCCCTTGAAGCTGCTTCCTCCTATGCTATCTCGCAACTCCTATTCAATCCGATGTACCTAAGAGTTCGTCACCTCCCTTCCCCTCCCTTCCCATACGTCTGATCCCTCCCCCCCAATGCCATGCTTGCCTTGCCTTGTCTTGCCTCCCCCCCCCCCACCTCCCCTGGGCAAGATCTTTGCGATCGGCACCAAATTTGTGACCCAAATCACCAAGGCGTTCGAACACGGGGCGGAGCTCTCCCACGGCCACCCGTCCGGCGCGGACGCCAGCACCCAACACCACGCCAACGTGGCTGTTGCTCACGGCTCCGCCAACAACAATGTCAAAGACTGGGCGCACCAGATCGCGTCGGCGGCCTCCTCCCCGGGTCCCGACACCCACCCAGGGAGCACGGATTCCAGCCCCCTGAACCCTGGCTGGGGCGCGAGCCAGAGCGTGCCGACGAGCGTGGCAGGGACCCCCCTGCCAGCTGTCTGGGAGAATGACCGTGACGCCATCATGGACGTGAATGAGTGCGGGGGATCCCCCTCAGATGATGCCCACAGCAATAACAATATTCGGGACGGGGATGACAGCGGAAGTGGCAGCGGGAGGGAGAGGGCTCGCCCCCCCAAGGGGAGGGATGTGCGCAAGGGAGGCATCTCCATGGTGGCGGGTGGGGTGGGGGGTGGGGACACACTGGCCAGCTCGATCCGTGAGAAGTACATCGCCAGGCTGGAGGCAATCGTGGAGGAGCAGCGGGGACAGCTGGCGGCGTACGAGGGCACCGTGGCGGAGGACGCGAGCGTTCGGCTGGCGCTTAACGCGCTCAAGGTGAGGGGGGGAAGGAAGAGAGAGGGGGGAGAAGAGAGGGGAAGAGGTAGAGTGGGGGAGAAGAGAGGGGAATAGGTAGAGTGGGGGAGGAGAGAGGGGAAGAGGTAGAGAGGGGGAGAAGAGAGGGGAAGAGGTAGAGGGGGGGAGAAGGGAGGGGAAGAGGTAGAGGGGGGGAGAAGAGAGAGGAAGAGGTAGAGTGGCAGGGCTATAGGATCATCCAACGCGCTCAAGGTGGAGAGGGGGGGGGGGGGGGGGGAGAGGTAGAGTGGCTGGCTTTAGGAACGTCCAACGCGGTGAGTGTGTGTGGGGTGGGGGGGGCTGGGGGTTTGGGTGGACGGAGATTAGAAAACGGCAGAGAATGGCCTTTTGTTAACAAGGCGGGGGGGTTGAATGGGTATCTGTAGTCTCTGCCACCCAACCATCTGCCGATTGTAGCTGGCAGCCAACCATCTGCCGATTGTAGCTGGCACCCAACCATCTGCCGATTGTAGCTGGCAGCCAACCATCTGGCTAGTGCTGGCATCTGCCAGCTGGAGCTCTTGTTTTTTACGTGACGCGTTCTAAGGTCATGGAGTCGTGGGAGGCATTGACCTGGACATGATTTTCACGGTCTCTTACTCGGTTCTCACCCCAAGCTCCGCTCTCCCCTGCTTGGCATGTCTGTCAGTGCGCCCATGCCACACATCCCATCCCATCCCAAACCAAACCACTAGTTGCTTGCTACTCCTTTTTCCTTGCTACTCCTTTGCCTGACTTCTTTTTTTTGCTACTCTTTTGCCTGGCTATTCCTTTTTTTTTTGCTAATCCTTTCACCGCGCCTGTCGCGTCTCCCTGTGGGGCTCCCTTGTTGAGGTGTGGCCTGCCACGTCCAGCTCTTCGCATCTATCGTTATGTATTCAATCCCGTGTTGTCGTGCCTGCAAAATTGCCGTGTCACATCTGAAGCTCGTGATTCTTTTTTGCTGCTTCTTGTACCGCTCCCTTATAATTCTTGCGCCCGCTGCCACGCCCCCATTCCCATCCACCTTCTCCCATTGAAACGCCCCTTTGCTACCCCTTCCACTGCAGTATACGCTAATTGTACATTCGTGTGCTACCCCCTCCGCTACAGTATACGTCCGTTTGCTACCCTTCCACCGTACACTAAGTACGTCTTTTTTCCCTACCCCTTACACTACTTCCTGCTCTGCCACCTCACAGCTGGGGACTTCTTTTCTCCTCCATTGTCACTGTCTGCTGCCACATCCACGCCCCCATCCACTTCCTCAAACCCAAAACATCGAACATGCATATTCCACGTCACAGGGAATCTCATGATGATACGGTACCCTTTCACCACTCCCCTGTCTGCCACCGCATCAGCCGGAGCTGATGATTTCCTTGGACACTCCCTGGACCCTCGTCCTTACTATTGTTTGTCTGCTGCCTCCAAACATCTAATTATACATATTGACCTCAAACAGCTTTTGCTAACGTTTCTTTTGGCACTCCCTTGGCACTATCCTTGTCTCTCTGCTGCCTTGAAACGTCTAATAATAAATGTATTCACCTCCACAGCTGGAGCTGGGCGAGAAGGTGGCCCAGATCGAGTCCCTGGAGGCCGCCAACGCCGTCCTGCGCGCAGAGCACACCAAGCGCATCGCGATCATCGAGGAGGAGGCCACCGCGACGACCACGCAGGTCGACGCGCTCCGGTCCGAGATGGCGGGCCAGGCGGGGCGTCTGGAGGCATTACTGGCGGAGCACGAGGCCGAGCTGCTGGCCGCCATCACCACGCGCGACCGGCTGTATGACGAGCTGGCGCGTGCGAGGGAGGAGAATGGGGGGAAGTCCGCCCAGCTGGCGTCCGTAACGCAAGAACTGGCATCCGTCAAGTCCTCCCTTGCGACCGCCAAGGCGTCGCTGGCATCCGTAACAGTGGAGCTCGAGCGGAAGAGCGCTGAGCTTGCGTCCACCACCAGCGAGCTCGACTGGATGAGGGAACAGCTGGCATCTGCCACCAAGGAGACGGTGTCCGTAAAGGCGAGCTGGTCCGAGGCGTCCGCGGCGCATGCGGAGGAGCTTGCCGCGCTGAAGGGACAGCTGGCGGCTGCGGAGGCCTCGAGGGCCGAGTCAGCCCGCGCGAGCGACAAGGGGCTAGGTGACGCGGCGGCCGCTGCGGAGGCGGCGCGGCGGGAGGCGGCGGTGGAGAGGGAGAGTGCGGCGTTTGCGTTGCGGGAGACCGGGATGCGGGTGGCGGAGCTGGAGGCCCAGCTGGTGTCATTGCAGGCGGCGCTACGGGACGCAGAGGCAGCGGTCCAGGCCAGGGACGAGGCGGCGCATGCAGCCCGGGAGGAGGCTGAGGCGGCAGCATCCTCGGCAGCTTCCCAAGCAGCATCAGAAGTGGCATCATTGGCAGCCGCAGCAGCAGCCGCGGCGACAGAATCAGCGGCGACGACCGCGGAGCTCGAACGGGTGAGAGCGGAGCTCGAACGGGTGGTCGCGGATCTGGCGTCCGCGGGGGCGAGGGAGGCCTCGCTACTGGCGCGCGTGGACGAGGCGGAGCGCCAGGTGGCGGATCGGGAGCGCGAGTTGGGCGTGGCCGAGGAGGCGGCGAGGGCAGCGGCCGCGGCAAGGGACGGGGAGGTGGCGCGGCTGCGGGCGGAATTGGCAGGGAGGGAGGGTGAGCTGGTGGAGGTCAGGGCCGCGTTGGAAATGAGGGCGGCGGAGGCGGAGGGCCTGCAGACTAAGTCTGGTTCTCTAGAAGCCCAAGTTGCTTCTTTGGAGGCCCAGGTGGCAAGCATGGGGGAGCTCCAGGCCAAGGTTTCTTCGCTGGAGGCGGCGGTGGCGGAGAAAGAGGGCGAGGCGTCGGGCGTGAAGGAGAAGCTGGACAAGGCGGTCAAGATGGGCAAGAAGGTGGCGGACCAGAAGAAGGAGCTGGCCGAGAAACTGGCGTCTGCAGAGGCGCTGTCGGCCAGCTCCAAGAAGGAGCTGGGGGAGAGGGAGCAAGGGCTGCAGGCGCGGGTGGCAGAATTAGAGGGCCAGCTCAAGGATGTTTATACCCAGCTCAATGTGCTGAGGGAGGAAGCCGAATCGGTTAAGGCTGACTTGGAAACAAGCCAGCAAGCGGCGGCAGCATTAAAGGCGTCGCTTTTGGGCAGGGAGGAGGAGCTGGCGTCACTGAGGTCAGCGGTGGGCGCCAGGGACGCGGAAATGGCGGCGTCGCGCGATGACCTGGTCGCCAGTGAGCGGCTGCTTGCGGAGGCCTCTGCAAAGCTGGTGTCCGTCACAGGTGAGCTTGACTTGATGCGTGAACGGCTGGCATCTGCAACTAAGGAGGTGGAGGACAAGAGTGCTGAGCTTGCAGCGTCAGCACAAGAACTGGCCACCCTCAGGAAGGAGCTGGAAGGCAAGTCTGCAGAGCTGGCATCCGTTACCTTGGAACTTGATTCAATGCGAGAGCAGCTGGCGTCCGCAAGGAAACAGGCGCGCGAGAGGGATGGGGAGCTGGAAGCAAGAAGTGCTGAGCTTGCATCCATCACCAAGGAGCTTTCGTCCGTCAAGGGTGAACTGGCGGCGATGTCGGAGCGAGCGGCAGCCGCCGAGAAGGACCTGGGTTCCACCAAGGACACGCTGGACAAGGCGGTCAAGATGGGCAAGAAGGTGGCGGAGCAGAAGAAGGAGCTTGCGGGTAAACTGGCGTCTGCAGAGGCGCTGTTGGCAGATTCCAAGAAGGAGCTGGGGGACAGGGAGCGAGGGCTGCAGGCGCGGGTGGCGGAGTTAGAGGGCCAGCTGCGGCAGGCTCAGAACGAGGTGGCATCGTTGACGGAGGCCAAGGGGGAGTTGTTGGAGAGAGAGCGTGCGCTCGAAACGCAGGTCAAGGCGGAGTCGGCATCCAGCAAAGAGGAGCTGACAGCATTACGTGCGGACTTGGCATCCAGCCAGCAGGAAGTCTCGGCCCTGCAGGCGGCGATGTCGACAAAGGAGGAGGAATTGGCGGCGGCCAAGGGTGCGTCCGAATCTCTGGAAGCCCAGCTGAAGGATGTACTGTCGCAGCTCAAGGATGCCCAGATGGAGCTCACGCAGGTCCGAACACAGCTCAAGGTGGTCGAGGAGGAGGCCGCGGCAACCAAGGCGGGGGTGGCGGACTTAGAATCGCAGCTCAAGGGGTTGCGTGAGCAGGCGGAAGCGGTGAAGGCCGAGTTGGAAACTGCCAAGAAGGAGGTTTCGGGCCGCGACAAGAAACTGGCGTCCGTCAACAAGCAGCTGGAGAAGAAGGGGGCCGCGCTGGCATCCGCCACGGAGGAGCTGGCCACCCTCAGGAAGGAGCTGGAACACAAGTCTTCGCAGCTGGAAACAAAGGCCGCTGAGCTTTCATCCGCCACGGGCGAGCTCGACTCGATGCGAGAGCAGCTGGCATCCGCCGCAAGGGAGGCGGAGGAGAGGAGCGCCGAGCTGGCATCCGTCAAAAGTGACCTGGAGCATAAGAGCACTGAGCTGGCGTCTGCCACGAAGCAAGAAGAGAAGAAGGGCGCGGAGCTGGCATCCGTCAAGGCACTTCTGGCAGCGGCTGAGGCGTCGCTGGCTACCTCCAAGGCCGAGCTTGACGAGGAGGCACGGTCGCTGGCGGACCAGCTTGCTTCTTCCAGGGAGGAGGCGGCGGAACTGCAGCGCCATGTTGCGTCGCTCCAGGCATCCATGTCTGGCAAGGAGGAGGAGCTGTCGTCCCTCCAGGCTGCAGTCTCGGACGCGAATGCTTCCGTTGCTGCCAAGGAGGAGGAGCTTGCCCTGCTGAGGTCGTCATTGGGCGCCAGGGAGGGCGAGCTGGACCAGCTGAGGTCATCGGTGGAGGGACAGCTGGCGGCGCTGCGTGCATTGCTGGCCGAGCGGGAGGGCGAGGTCACCCGACTGGGTTACAAGCTGGCCGCGAAGGAAGGAGAGATCGCACGGCTAGGTGCCGAAATGGCGGAGACCAAGGCGGGGGCGGAAGCCAGCAGCGCGCTTCAGGAGGAGATGCTGGGGGAGCAGATACGGGAGAAGGACGTGCTGGCGGCGCGTGTGGCGGAATTAGAGGGGTCGCTGGAGGCCAGGGCGGTGGGATTAAGCCATCTCAAGAGCGAGCTGGAAGCGAGGGCCGCGGAAGCAAGCCAGCTCCAAGGGCACGTGGAGAGAAGGGCGGTGGAGGCCAAGGCCGTGGGAGAGAAACTGGAATCGACGGTCGCGGAGCTGGCATCCCTTCAGGCCCGGACGGGCTTGCTGGAAACCAGGCTGGCTGAAAAGGAGGCCGAGGTGGCGTCTCTGCAGGCCAAGGCTGACTCTTTGGAAGCCAAGGTGGGTTCGCTGGAGGCGGCGGTGGCGGAGAAAGAAGGCGAGGCGTCTGGCGTGAAGGAGAAGCTGGACAAGGCGGTCAAGATGGGCAAGAAGGTGACAGAGCAGAAGAAGGAGCTGGCCGAGAAACTGGCGTCTGCAGAGGCGCTGTTGGCCAGCTCCAAGAAGGAGCTGGGGGAGAGGGAGCGAGGGCTGCAGGCGCGGGTGGCGGAGTTGGAGGGCCAGGTGGCATCCATGCGGGCGGAGGGGGAGGCCACGGCGGCAGCATTGGCGTCGCTCCAGGCATCCTTGTCTGCTAAAGATGAGGAGGCGCGGTCTCTGGCGGAGGTTCTTGCTTCTGCCAAGCAGGACGTGTCTGCGCTGCAAACCTCCTTGTCTGCCAAGGAGGAGGAGGGGCGTGTGCTAGCGGAGCAGGTCACGGATCTCCAGGAGGAGGAGGCGTCGATCCGGGCGGCGCTTGCGGATGCCAACGCTTCCGTTTCTGCCAAGGAGGACGAGCTGGCGTCGCTGAGGTCATCACTGGAGGGCGAGCTGGCCCAGCTGAGGTCATCGGTGGAGGCCTTAACGGGCGAGTTATCGGCAGCGACGGCGAGCGTGTTGTCTCAGGCGGAACAGCTCTCGTTGCTTCAGGCATCCGTCACGGCCAAGGAGGAAATCATCGCCGCCAAGCAGCAGCAGCTATCCGCCAAGCAAGAGGAGGTTGCGGCCAAGGAGGGGATGGTCGTGGCGAAAGAAGGGGAGATCGAGGCCCTGCTGGCGGCCGCCACGGCCAAGGAGGCTGAGTTGTTCTCGGTGCGGGAGGAGTTGCAAGGGGAGCTCTGCACCATGGAGCGCCAGCTGCGAGAGAAGGAGCAGGAGGTGGTCGAGCTCACGGGCAGGGCCTCGGAGCTGGCGGGGCAATTGGCCGAGATGACCGCTGCGCTGGAGGCAAAGACAGCTGAATTGGCGGGATTAGGGCGGTCGCTGGAGGCAAAGCAGGGCGAGGCGTCGGGCCTGGAGTCCCGGCTGGCAGAACAGGCGGCCGAGGTGATGTCGATGCAAGCCAAGGTTGCTTCTTTGGAGGCCCAGGTGGCAGTTATTGGGGAGCTGGAAGGCAAGGCCGGGGCATTGGAAGCCAAGGTGGTTTCGTTGGAGGCGGCGGTGGCGGAGAAAGAAGGCGAGGCGTCTGGTGTGAAGGAGAAGCTGGACAAGGCGGTCAAGATGGGCAAGAAGGTGACAGAGCAGAAAAAGGAGCTGGCCGAGAAACTGGCATCCGCAGAGGCGCTGCTAGCCGACTCCAAGAAGGAGCTAGGGGAGAGGGAGCGAGGGCTGCAGGCGCGGGTGGCGGAGTTGGAGGGCCAGCTCAAGGACATCCAGACCCAGCTCAAGGGTGCTCAGAAGGAGGCCGCATTCTCAAAAGCAGAGGTCTCAGGGAAGGAAGAAGAACTGGCTTCGCTGCGCGCTGCAGCAGCTACTCATGCGGAAGAGCTGGCGTCTGTCAAAGCTGACCTGGAGCACAAGGCCTCTGATCTGGCGTCTGCCACAAAGGAGGTGGAGGAGAAGGGCGCGGAGCTGGCTGAGGCCTGGGGAAAACTGGGATCCACCACGGGCAAGCTGGACTCAATGCAAGAGCAGCTGGCATCCGCCACAGGGGAGGCAGAGGAGAGGAGCGCTGAGCTGGCATCCGTCATGCAAGAACTGGCCGCTGTGAAGGAGGAGCTGGAAGGGAAGAGCGCTGAGCTGGCATCGGCCCAACGGGAGCTAGCAGAGGCTCGCAGCGCCGTCGAGGAACGGACCAAGGCGCTGCGGGAGGAGGTGGAGAGCTTGAGGGCTGACGTGGAGAGAGCGAGGGGGGATGCTGAGAGCGCAATGGTGGAGGCGACACGGGCCATGGAGGAGGTGGAGAGGGGCCGGGTGGAAGCAGCGGAGCAGGAGAGGGAGTTTGAAGGGAAGGCGGGCGAGGAGGCGAGGAGGCGGGAGGAGGCGGAGGCGCGGGTGGCGGAATTAGACGCGGCGGTCACAGCCGCGCGGGCAGAGGCCTCGGGGCTTGCTTTGCGCGTGGCAGAATTAGACGTGCAGGTGGCGGGGTCCAGCACTCAGGTGGCAGAGTTTACCGCACAGGTGGCCGAGTTGACCAAGCTGCTGGCGGAATCGAACGCCAAGGCGGAGGAATATGTTGCGCGGGCGGAGGAATCCGGCAAGCGTGCGCAGGAATCAGGCGCGCAGGCGGAGGAGCTGGCCGCACGGTGTTCAAAGCTGGACGGCAGCTTGCGCGACGCGCTCGGACGGCTCAAGGGGCTCGCGGGGGAGCTGAAGGAGAGCAAGGCGGCGGCGGCGGCGGCGATCGCAGAGAGGGACGGGGCACTTGCCGAGAGAAACGCGACCGTGGCGGAGCGGGATTCTGTGGCAGCCGAGCGGGATGGAGCATGGGCGGAAAGGGACGCAGCGGTGAGGGAGAAAGATGCGGCAGCGGCGGAGCGGGACGCGGTAGTTAGAGAGAGGGACGCAGCGGTAAGAGAGAGGGATGTGGCGGTACGAGAGAGGGATGCGGAAAGGGATGCCGGCGGGTCGAACGCGAGTGCGCTTGCAGAGGAGGAGGCCCGATGCCGCGCGTTAGAGTCGTTGGTCGCGGACAAGGAGGCCGCGCTGGCATCTGTCACAACGGAGCTCGAGCTAAAGAGCACGGAGCTGGCATCCGCCACGAGCCAGCTAGCGGCGTCGCGCACGTCGCTGGGCGAGAAGGAAGCCGGCTTGCGGGCGGCGGAGGATATGCTGGCGGCGCAGAAGGCCGAGCTGCGGTCGAATGCCGACAAGGTGGCGGCGTTGGAGGCGGCGGTGGCGGGGGCGCTGGGCTCTGCAGCCGACATGGGTGGCGCCACGGATTCGCTTCGCGAGGAGCTAGGTCGGGTGGTGAGCGCGAGAGCCGAGCTGCAGAGACAAACGGATACTCTGGCCAAGAAACTGGGCAAGGCGCAGGGAGCGCTGGCCAAGGCCAAGGAGGAGGTCGTGGAGAAAGAGAAGGCGTTGGTGGCAGAGAGGGAGGCGTTGGCGGTGGAGAAGGGAAAGGTGGCGGCGGCCGAGTCACGGGTGGCGAAGGCCGCGGAAGAGCACGGCCAGGCGGAGGAGGCCAGGCAGGCTGAGTTGGCCCGCATCGTGGCCGAGTTGGCCCTCGCGGAGACCAAGGCGGGCGAGTTACAGGACGAGGTGGGCGTCCTCCAGGAACAAACGGGACAGCTCCAGGAGCAAATGAAAATGCTTCAAGAGGAACGGGGCATGCTTCAACAGCAGGTGGGCATGCTTCAAGGGCAGGTGGACACGCTGGAGGTGGAGGCGGGCAAGTTGCGGGCGTCCCTGGCAGAGCGGGAGGCCTCCCTGGAGGCTAAAGAGGCGGCGAGGGAAGAGGCGTTGGGGTCTCTACATGCGGCGCTTGCCGAGAAAGAGGCGGCTCTACAGGCAGCGATTGCGGACAAGGAGGCGGCTGTACAGGCAGCCGTCACAGACAAGGAGTCGGCGCTGGCCGAAAAAGAGGCGGCCGTCGCGCAAGCGGTGGAGCTGCGTGAGAAGCTGGTGAAGGCGGTCAAGAAGGGCAAGGGGATCGAGGAAGAGAGGAAGAAGGGGGCGGCGGAGCTGGCATCCGTCAAGGGTGAGTTGGAGGAGAGGAGCGCAAAGCTGGCGTCCGCCACGGGCGAGCTCGACTCGATGCGAGAGCAGCTGGGGTCCGCCACAAGAGAGGTGGAGGAGAGGAGAGGGGAACTGGCGTCCGCAACGGAGGAACTGGCCACCCTCAGGAAGGAGCTGGAAGGAACGTCTGCCGAGCTTGAGCAGAAGGCTTCTGAGCTGGCGTCCGCCACCAAACTGGCAGAGGACAGGGGCGTCGAGCTCGCCGCTCTGAGGGAGGGCCTCACGGGCAAGGAGGCAGACCTGGCGGCGCGTGTGGCGGAATTAGATGGGTTGCTGGAGGCCCGGGCGGCGGAGGTGAGCCATCTCAAGCGCGAGCTGGAAGCGAGGGCTGAGGAAGCAAGCGAGCTCCAAGGGCACATGGAGAGAAGGGCGGTGGAGGCCAAGGACGTGGCGGAACAGCTGGAGGCAAAGGCTGCCGAGGTGGCGACGCTGGAGGCCCGGCTAGCTGACAGGGGGAGCGAGTTGGCAACCCTGGAGGCCAAAGCTGGTTCCTTGGAGGCCCAGGTGGCAGTGATGAGGGAGCTGGAAGCCAAGGCCAGGGCGTTAGAAGCCAAGGTTTCTTCGCTGGAGGCGGCGGTGGTGGAGAAAGAAGGCGAGGCGTCTGGTGTGAAGGAGAAGCTGGACAAGGCGGTCAAGATGGGCAAGAAGGTGACGGAGCAGAAGAAGGAGCTGGCCGAGAAACTGGCATCCGCAGAGGCGCTGCTGGCCGACTCCAAGAAGGAGCTGGGGGAGAGGGAGCGAGGGCTGCAGGCGCGGGTGGCGGAGTTGGAGGGCCAGCTGAGGAGGGCACGAGAGGAGGCCGAAGCGATCCAGGCTGAGGGGGCGGGCCGTGATGAGGAACTGTCCGCACTCAGGAAGGAGCTGGAAGACAAGACTGCGCAGCTGGCATTGGTAAGCAAGGAACTGGCATCTGCAACCCAGGAGCTTGCAACGAAGGCTTCCGAGCTGGCGTCCGCCACCAGTGAGCTTGATGCTGCGCGCGAGCAATTGGCAGCCGCCGCCAAGGAAGTGGAGGAGAGAAATGGGGAGCGTGCGGCGGCAACGGATGAACTGGTGTCCGTCAAGTCCTCCCTGGCGGCCGCAGACGACGAGCTCGCGTCCCTGCAGGGTGCGCTGGGCGAGGCGGAGGAGCAGCTCTCCCTCCTGCGCGCGTCTGTTGCGGAGGGCGAGGCGGAGGTGTCGTCGGCGCAGTGCCAGCTGGCGGCCGCCGAGGCCACGGAGCGCCAGCTGCGCCAGCTGGCCGAGCGGCTGGAGGGCGAGCTGGCGGGGGCCAAGCGCCAGGTGGCGGAGAGGGAAGGCGAGTGGGCGGCTGCAAGGGCCGAGTTGACAGCGGCGGAGGGCCAGATCGAGGAGGCAGAGGCGAGGGCGGAGGAGTCGAGGGCGGAGGCGGACGCCGCTGCGGAGGGGGCAGCAGAGGCATCGCGGCGTGTGGAGGAGTTGGAGGGGCGGCTGGCAGAAGTGGAGGAAGAGCTGGCAGGCATGCGGTCATCCTTGCAGTCGGTGGCACATGATGGGGAGGCTGCGGCGAGGGAAGATGCGGCATGTTTACGGTCAGCTCTTGCAGAGAAGGATGCAGCGCTTCAGGCGGCGGTGGCGGAAAAGGAGGCAGCATTAACGCAGCAAATGGAGGCGCACCACGTCGCGATGGAGCAGCTGCGCGAGAAGCTGGTGAAGGCGGTCAAGAAGGGCAAGGGGATCGAGGAAGAGAGGAAGAAGGGGGCGGCCGAGCTGGCATCCGTCAAGGGTGAGTTGGAGGAGAGGAGTGCAAAGCTGGTGTCGGCCACGGGCGAGCTCGACTCGCTGCGAGAGCAGCTGGCATCTGCAACCAGGGAGGTGGAGGAGAGGAGCGGGGAGCTGGAACGAAAGAGTGCTGAGCTGGCGTCCGCGACAGAAATGCTGGCGTCCGCAACGGGTGACCTTGACGGATTGCGCGGACAGCTGGCGTCTGCGACAGCCGATCTCCATTCGTTGCGCGAGCACCTGGCGTCCGTCACCGCGGAGCGCGACGGTTTGCTGCTGTCGACGTCCCGTGAGGCCGAGGGCAAAGACCAGAAGGTGGCCGAGCTGGAGGGCCAGCTGGCGTCTGCAACGGGAGAACTGTCCACCCTCAGGAAGGAGCTGGAAGACAAGTCTGCGCAGCTGGCATCCGCCAGCACTGACCTGGACTCGTTGCGGGAGCAGCTGGCATCTGCCACGAAGGAGGTGGAGGAGAGGAGCGCGCAGCTGGCATCCGCAACGGAGGAGCTGGCGTCCGTCAGGTCCTCCCTGGCATTAGCCGAGGTGTCACTGGCATCCGCAAACGAGGAGCTGGCGGGGAGGGCCTCACAAATGGCCGAAAGAGACGCTGAGCTGGCGGCCAAGGAAGGGGAGTTGGCGTCGACGCTGGCGGCGGTGGCTGACAAGGACGCCGAGCTGGCGAGCAAGGAGGGACAGCTGGCGGATTCCCACCGCAGGGCGGGCGAGGTAGAGGCCCGTGCGGCGTCTGCCGAAGCGAAAATGGCTGGCGCCCACGCGGCCCTCAATGCCAGGGAGGGGGAGTTGCTGCGGCTGCAATCCGATATGGCGGCTATGCAAGGGGAGCTGTCGGCCAAGGAGAGCGAGCTGGCGCAGATGCAAGCAGCCATCACGGTAAGTGAGCAGGAGCTGAAGTCACTGCGGGCGTCCCTCACGGCGCAGGAAGGCATCCTTGCTGCCAAGGAGGAGGAAGTGGTGGCCAAGGAGGCGGCATCGGCAGAGCTCCGTTCGTACCTGGTGGAGCAGGAGTCGCAGCTCAATGAGCTGAGGGCGGCGCTGGCGGACGCGAATGCTGCAGTGTCTGGCAGGGAGGGCGAGGTTGCGCAGCTGGGGTCATCAGTGGAAACGATGATGGAGGAACTAGCGGCGGCGCGGGCGACCCTGGCGTCGCAGGCGGAACAGCTCTCGTTGCTTCAGGCATCCGTCACGGCCAAGGAGGAAATCATCGCCGCCAAGCAGCAGCAGCTATCCGCCAAGCAAGAGGAGGTTGCGGCCAAGGAGGCGGAGCTGTCCGCAGCGCGGGAGGAGTTGCAGAGGCAGATCAGCGCCCTGGAACTCCGGCTGCGAGAGAAGGATCAGGAGGTGGCGGAGATGCAGCAAACGCTGTGTGCACGGGAGCAAGAGGTCCAGGACAAGGACAAGGAGGTCGGCCAGGCTGCGTTCACGATCGGTGCACTCTCAGAGCGCGTCGAGCAGCTGTCGGCATTAATGGTGGCATCTGAGGAGGAACTGGACGCCGCGAACACCCGGCTGGCCGAGGCCAGGGACAAGCTCGGCAAGGCCGTGAGGAAAGGTAAAGCCGGCGAGGAGGAGCGGAGGGTGTTGGAGGAGGCGAAGAAGGGGCTCGAGGAAGCTAGGGTGAGGCTGGAGGCGGAGTTGGCAGCGGCGGGGGTTGCAGCGGAGGAGGCGGCGCAAAGGGAACGGGAGGCAGTGACGTCGCTAGAAGAGAGGGAGTTGGAGTTGTCGATCGTCGCCGCCGAGGTGTCGAGGCTGCAGACACGGTTGGTGGAGGTGGAGGCCCGGCTGGTGAGGGAGGCGGCCGAGAAGGGGGCAGTAGTGCTGGCGTCGCAACGAGACGATGGTAACGCTTCTGCTGCTGCTGCTGCTGTGGCGGCTACTGGCCCCGGGCATGATGCAGGGTTTGGGGTGGGGCGGGGGCGGCCATGATGACACCAGCGTCTGGCACTGGAGTCGTCAACCAGTGCAGGTCGTGGGATTCTTTGTCTCCATCGGGTACGGCATTGCCCCCATCCGTCTCGTCATCAGACAGGGATGCAAGGAGCTATCGCGTGGGCGGACCCAGGGGGGTGGAGGGCGGACCCGTGGCCCCGTCGCGTCTGTTCGAAGATGCCAGCACATCGCTCGCGGGGCCGGCGGGCAGTAGCCAGCCATATGGTGCCAACGTTGCCGCTGGTGGTGACGGGGCAGAGATCCAGGAGGAGGACGAGGAAGCGCTCATGGAGGCGCGCTGGGGCGTGGGGTTGACCGATGATGATTGGGGCCACGGCCTGGGAGGAGCAGGAGAGCAAGGGCAAGGGCAAGGGGAGTGGCAGGGACAAGGGGGATGGCGGGGGCAGGAAGGGGGGGGGGTGCGGTCCGGCCGCTCGGGTTCATGGGGCGGGGAGGGTGACGCCGACCGGGCGTTACAGCTCCGTGGTGGCGCCGAGGGCGGCGAACCAGGGTCCCTGTCCTTGTCCTCCTCGTCTGGGGCGCTATCCGACCCGCTGGGTCGATCCGCGAGGGCCGTCCGGGCGCATGCCGAGGGCGCTGCGTCGTCGTCCTCATCGTTAGTCCCGGTCGTCGTTGTGGCCAATGGGAGCGCGCCAGGTGGACAGGTCTGGGATGGCGACGCCCGAGGAGAGCGGGTGCCAGGATTATCGGCCGGCGGGGCGGCTTACGCGTCGGTGGCGGGGGCGGCGGTGGGGTCTTCCTCTTCGGCCTTGGCCTCGGCTTCGGGGAACAACGAGGTGGCGTTGCTGCGAGAGCGGTGTGCAAAGCTGGAGGCTCACCTCAAGGCCCGTGTGGCGGAACTAGAGGGGCAGCACCGGAAGGCGCTCTCGGCGGTCGAGGTGGGTTGATACTCGCGTCCTGTATAGATTTGCTCTGAAATCTAGTGCGGGCTAAGTTATCTCATCATGTGTTGAAGGGGCTGGTGTTGAATGGGCAATTTCATTTCAATAAATGGCTATGGTTTGTCGATCTGGTGGTGTTGTATAATAATAACAGTTTTGCTTTGAGATGGGCCGCATCGTAAATGACCTTACGTCCATGCTGATGACCTTACGTCCAGCTTTCGGAAGAAATAGCTTTGAGGAAATGTTTTGTTACAGCAGTCAGGCATGCATTCTTTCCTTGCCTGTTTCCAATAGGTATGCAGCCAGGTAGTCGTGTACTTTTTTCACCATTAGCCATCCTGTTATATGGAACATGTTTTATTAGCAGATACAGAACGCGAATCCCCCGGTGTGGGGTCAGAATAACCCGACCTTCCAGAGAGAATTTTGAATAATCCTCATAAACGCAATGATTGGTTCTGGCCCCTCCTGTGTTCAATCTGTCACCTGTGGGGGGACACCTGGTGCAGGCGGAGCGCAACGCGGCCCTCGCAGAGGTCAACCAGTGCCGCATCAAGCTGCAGACGGTGAGCGGTTACTATAGCCACCTCTATTGCTACTATAGCTAGCATACTATCACCATCATTTTGCAGGACAACTGCCTGATTCTCAATCCATGATTTTCTCGAGGACTACACTGTTGACACAGTCACGATGGCCCTGGAATCATTGAGGTTGGGTTCAATCCTTCCTATGGGTTACCAAGGTCCGGCTGCGGCGTTAGTAGGGCCTGTTACAGCCTGGTACCGTCATTTTGCCTAACGCAGGGTTCACACCTTCGACTGCTTCGCGTCTACTGCAGCGGCAACGCGTTTGTTAGTAATTCCGCGACTCACTTACAAGAGAATCACGCTCAGAGAGAGCCACGATCATTTTCTGCACAGAAGCATAGATCTGCTCTATGAAGTGGTGACAATACTCACCTTGTCAATACCTATTCGTGTGTATCTTAAATATAAGAAACACTACTATGGTGTATGCTGTATATAAGGTAATATGAATTATTATTATATTATTATAATAACAAAACATTAGTACTATCATGATGTTATTCTATGCTGAATTATCTCCTTATCGTGTTTTGCTGCCCCTGTGCTTGCCTCATTCATCGGCATCTGTGTGCCCACAGCAAAACGGCGGCACGCTCATGCCAGCCCCCGGCCCCAACCTGCCATCCGCCACCCTGCTCGAGCGCAAGAGGGACTACGACCCGGAGATGGCGCTGCCTTCCCAGAGGGGGGCGGCTGCCGGAAGTGGGCCCTCGCCGCCGCACTCCGCCTCAGGTGACTTGGGCCAACGGGTCTATCGTTTCTTCCTCTTTGCTATATCTTTGTTCACTGAATGACAATATCCTATCCTTCTGGGGGAGATCATATCCTTATTTTGGTGAGTAGTTCCCATGTCGTGTAGCAGAGCCCAGGTGTGGTGGGCAGGGTGCTTTCTTTGGTTGGACCTGGCAGGGGCTGGTGGGTGGTGGACCTTTGGACTTTGCTTCGCAGGGATGCTATCTGCACCTGATGGGGCCATCTCATTACGTAGATTAGGGAGAGGAAGGAGACCGCGTGAGGTTCGCGCGGTTGGATCCGTAAGGTCAGGGTATGACGGTCAGGGTCCCTGCGCCTTGGTCCGTGCTTGTTTGGTGTGGAAGAAGACGCGTGGAAAGACGAAATGTTGGGAAGAAGACGTGTTTATGTCGCGTGTTTAGAATCACGACAGGTGCACGTGGGCACCAGCTTTTGATGCTTTCAACTCGGGAAGACGACGTGTTTGCGATGCTTTCTGCATCAGATTCTCGAAACGTGCATCTCGCGACACAAGTTTTCCAAGGCACTTTGACCTCTGGAGCGTTTGTGTTTCGGGGCGCAACTTGTCTTTGTTTCATGACTTTTCCTGTGTCCGTCTCCTTTGGTTCCTGGAACCTATCAAATTATCTTTGCACGTTCTTCTTACTATCGAGCTTGGTTGCACCGCGGTCTAGGATCTTGAACACGCGTTAGTGTTACTACTATTACCATTATCAATAGCATCATCATTATTATTATTTCAAAACGCATGTCTTTATGATACACGCTTACTCACGTTTGCTGGAAAATCCTCTCACCTTCACCCTTCCCCAGCTCCGTCGTGCAAATCCGCCCGGTTCCATTGCGTCTCATGTCAACAATCTTTGTGCTTGCTCCGCCTCTTGCCTTCTCGCTCGTGTGCTTGCTCGTGTGCTTGTTTCCTTGCTTGCTCGCTTGCCTGTGCCATGTTGCCTCCCTCCCGTGCTGTCTGCATCTGCGGCTCCTGCCCGGTTCTCCTGCCCGGTTCCCTGGGTCTGCTTATCGCCGCCGCCTCCTGCTGCTGCCTCCCGCTGCTCGCCTCCCGCTGCTCGCCTCCCGCTGCCGCCTGTTCTCGCACATCAAAAGAAAACCCCGCAGGGGCCTTCATGCCCCTGGTCGCCGTGACGCCGCGCGTGCTGGCCGTGGCGCCAGTGCGGAGGATCGCCGACACGGTCGACAGGATAAGGTGAGTGACACAGTCGTCGCAAGGTTAAGCGCAAGGCTGTCAGAAAGGTTGGCAGAGGAAGGTCATTGGACATGGCTGAGAGAAGAAGGTGAGTGGACAAGTAGGTTGGCAGATCAAGCTCGGCGAGGATTTCCACAGTGACCCAATGGACAGAGTATAAGGAGGGTGAGCAGGGAGGTTGACAGTATTTCTTTAATGTCAGCATTCCTTTACAGGCTCAGGTGAGTGACGCAATCGATGTACACAGGACAAGGTCATTAAAGAGGTTGACAGGTTCATAAGGTCATAGGGGCTGTGTGCTTGTTGTCTCTACCAACAACTGTTCAAACTTGGCCTTTCATACCCCTTGATTCCTTTCCCCCGAACCCCGGACCTAACCCAACTACCACCGCAACCACCATTACCACCACTGACAAATTACTGCCCCTTATGCTGCCACCCTTACTCGTGAACATCCTGCTGCCACCCGCCTGCCCCTGTAACCTATGTCAGCATCACCACGAACATCACCATCATTGAAAACATATCCCGTGCTGATGCGTCTGCCACCTGACCGTTGTATTTTGTGCGGCTGCCGCCCTCTGCCCCTGTTACCTGTGTCAGCATCACCACGTCCTCCCTGCTGCGCATGAACCCGTTTGCGCGCCTGTTCCTGCTGCTCTACTGGTTCGTGCTCCACGTCTGGATCATGCTCTACGTGACCTCGGTGAGTGATGTTCACGGAACATCTCTGATGGTACCGTTCTCGATGGTCTTGGATGCTTGTAACACCCTGTGTTCACGTATCTGGATCATGCTCTGCGTGACCTCGGTGGGTGCCCGCACAACTCGTGTAAGAGGATGAATGGATGGGGGACCTGGGCTGTCCATGCTCTGCGCTATCCAATGCTCTTATCTATTTATAGTAGTAGAGTAGTGTAGTAGTGTAGTAGTATAGTAGTATACTGTTATTATTATTATTATTATTATTATTATTATTATGGAACATAACTCCGTTGGGAGTATATGTAGCACATATCCCTGAGAAGGGGTGTATGGCTTTTAATACACGCTGGGCTACCTCCTGCAAGGCTAGTATAGTAGTATAATAGTATAGTAGTATAATAGTATAGTAGTTTAGTAGTACAGTAGTATAGTAGTGTAGTAGTATAGTATATTCGTAGTGTAGTAGTATAGTAGCATAGTATAGTAGTATAGGTATCTATCAGAATAGGTATCTATTCATGCAGTAAATGATGACTACGTGGGATGTGCGCTCAAATCTCTATTGCTTTCAATCTGGATCATGCTCTACGTGATCTCGCCAAATATAACCAACCATGTGAATATTCCTGTAATGATAGTTATCATTATTATTATTAGTAGTAGTAGTATTATGGTTCTACCATGATTTATAGTAATTCATGATGATATTGGATAGGCGGTACGGGATCCTGATTGCTGGAGCTTCTGTGGATTCATGCTGCTGTATGTATGGATTGTGTGCTAGGCAAGATCCTCGTGTGGCAAATAGGAGCTTTTGAAGAGGTATGGACCCAGCACTGGCCAGCGTCTTCTTGTGCTGAATAGGAGCTTTCTAAGAGGTATGGATCCTGCGATAGTTGTCCTTCTACAAGCCCCCACGTGGTTAACTTTAGCGGTGACAACAACGCCCCCACGTGGTTAACTTTAGCGGTGACAACAGCGCACCCACGTGGTTAACTTTAGCGGTGACAACAGCGCACCCACGTTGTTAACTTTAGAGGTGACAACAGCGCACCCACGTGGTTAACTTTAGCGGTGACAACAACGCATCCACGTGGAGAGGTGACAACAACTCATTCTAGAGCGCGCTCTGCCTGTGTCTATTTGAGTCAGCACGCAGCAGCTGCTTGTTTTCTATTGATGATGCCTGGCACCTTCACGTGTGAAAAGGTCTCTGTATCAGTTGCAGCGCCTTCCTTATCCCGGGATGATGGCCGGTACAATGCCCCAAGGGTCGTCGTTGCATAAAGGCACCTGTCACATCGGCTAAGCATGCATGTGAGTGAATGCGCTCTGTCCGGGTATGTCGCAAAAACAGTTCACAGCTTATCCGAAAATAAAACCCACTGGTGTCGAGCAAGCTGTTGTTTGCGTGGTTGGGGCAACTGTCAACGCCCTGTGCTGACGTCATCCTTACCTTCATATCGCACTCGCTTTTTTTTTTTTTTTTTTTGGCTTGCATGTTGACTATGCAGGCCACTATGATTGGCGGCATGTAACTCTCACGTGAAGCTGCAGGGAGCCCCATTTCAGCCTTCACTGCCTGTTGCCTCACCTGTCCGAGCATGGGTACTTAGACCCCGGCTTGCGCTTGCATTACAGCCGGTCAACAGCGGTCGACTTCAACCACTGTCGACTTTGCGCTGTCAACCTTTAGCACTGTTGAGTCTGGGCTGAATGAATGAGGCACTCCTGTAATCAATTAATTACCGTTGCATGCCACGACGTGTCCATACTCCCCTATTAGTATCGTCACGTGCATGGAAGGCCGTGCATTGGGTGCCTCACCGATGTCATGGATCATCCGTATTATTCGTCTCATCGATCTGATGGTGTGTTCATTCCCCACATGGCCGAGGGATGCAGCCCTGGGAACAAGCTGATGTGAGAACACAGGGCATGCGAGCCGCAGAATGCAGATTGCAGGGCAGGTACCCAAACATATGTTCTCCGAATCCACACCAGGATTTTTGGATTTTGGAATTGGTACAACAGGCATTGTCATTCCCAATCCAATAGCATACCATCTTTCTGAAGCCCCCCCCCATAAACGGGGGCAACTCTTTAAATAAATAAAAGTTATAAGTTGGTCTGCTTCGATCTGTTGCTGAACTGCTGAAATTTTAACAGCCGGATTAAGGCTGCTCATTCATCGGTACATGTTGCATCCAGCATTGAAAAGCCGAGCTAGACTTTTCATTTCATAAGCATGTGCATGCATGACGAATGTGCAGGTCGATTCAGGCCATAATTGGCGCATGCATGGACTACACTAGTAGTGCATGTCATAATGGAGTTATGTTCCTTATTAATTAATGAATGGACTACACTAGTAGTGCATGGATGTGCCGTCCTTTACTACTTGTCCAATCATTCGGAGATGTGTTTCATTATTATTCAAGTAAGAATTGAATTGCCCATGCATGCGATGGCTCCACACTCGTGATGGGATCATTGACCCCTGGAACGCAGTGCCCCCCGGGCCTTATTCTTCGAGCTCTCCTCCGGGCTGATGCTGAGGAACTTCTCCAGCCCCTTGACCGCGGCCTCAGGCCAGCGGCGTGCCTTCACCTCTTTGACTGTGTACAGTGCGCAGGGGGACGAGCTGCCACCCAGTCCGGGGATGCCAGCATCATCACAAGGCAGCAGCGTGCCTGTGTCAAAGTCCTCGCAGTTTCGGTCCAGGGCCATCCCCTGCAGGTCCAGCATCGTCTGCGCCGCCTTGTTTATTCTGGCAAACACGGGGTTGTCGGGGGTGGCCGGCGGGGCCGGGGGCGTCGGCCGGCACAGATTGGCCCACTCCATCTCGGCTTCTGTCACCATCCCTGCTGACGTCAGCGCGGCCACCAGCGCCGCAGCCGCGTCCCAGAATTGGGGGTACCCGTCTGGGCTGGGCCCCTTGTCGATCCGCTGGAGGGCTGAGACAGCCCCCCGGGAGTCGCCCTTCCCGAGCAGGGCCAGCGCCGCGTGAAGCTCGATTCGCTGTCCGAGCGTGGGGGCACTGCCCAGTAACCCGGAGAAGGGGGTACCCTCAGGGACCGGCAGCTCGGATATGCCCGCCAAGCCAATTGTACCCAGCGCCCGCTGGAAGCTGTCCAAGGCGCCAGCCCAGTCCCCTTTTTGGCTCAGGGCCAGCCCCGTGCCGTCTCGAGCCAGTGCCTCTGCAATGATTTCGATGGGGACGGGGTTCCCTGCAGGCAGGACCACGGTGGCGCCGGCCCGGTTGCCTTTGAGTAACGGGATGGCCCGCGCGTAGTCTTGCAGCGCGTCGTCCCACCGGTTGAGCATGAGGGAATTATTGGCACGGGCGTAATAATACACGCCGTTTTCTGGATTCAGCTCTATAATTTCATCCCACAGCGTGAGGGCGTTCTCGGGGTCCGGTTCTCGATCCGCGAGCTTTGCCATGCTGGCAGCTTGTTTTGTGGCCTGGGAGGAAACCGGCGCTGCATGGGAGGACAATGCATGCGAGACTAGGGCCCATGCGGGAAGGAAGCCAAGTGTAAACCGTCGGGTGACGTCGTTACCCCGCACGCCGGCGGCGACAACGCAAGTTCTTGGCCTTCTTCGGCAAGTTTGTGGCGGTGACAGATGCAAAGTGCGGGGGCAGCCGACGAAAGGTGTTCGTAGAGTTAAGCAAGTCATTTCCTCTTATTACCTTATATCAAGCTTCTGGAATGTTTCTATCGTGAAATTTAGCGACTTACAGCATTCAGAGAAAAATCAGTGTTAACAGCTGCTCGACATGGACGGTGCGTCAACATCCCTTGTTTTGTTCTACCTTCACCCACCCACATCGGCAGCGTGACGCGATTATCGATATCGTCATGTCGTCAGGCTTGCGTCTGCCGAATTATTTGGAAAATACAAAATACAGGAATGCAGTCAATGCACCACGGGGTTCGGGTTTCCCAAGCTAACCCCGCCATTACGATTCCTGTGACAGTCGACAGTACAAGCAAGGTTTCGTGGCATACAATTGGATTGTTCTACGCAGTACAAGTGTACAACGACAACAACTCCGTTGATACGTCATTTAGTTTCTTTTCACCTATGGGCGGTGCAGGGGCGGTGCCGTCTTGGTCCTGTCGACGCGATCCAAATTTACATTATCACGGGCACAGCACACGGACCCAGTGTAATAATCCCACCACGTAATTTTCGTGAAAATTCAGCATCCTCGTAAATTGGGTACACTATGTAGGAATTAGGATTATGAAATCTTCCCCTTTGTTAATGGCGGGTGCAGCCAGCAGTTCTAAAAACTTATTTTTAGTTTGGCTTATTCCACGGTAATTGCCACTTGCGAGCATGTCTGGCTCCTAACTCGGTTTTTCTTTCGAGCGATAGCCATGATATATTTCCGGAAGCCTAGGCGCTGAAGAAGGAGCATTTCTCGCCATGACCTAGCTCGGTTTCTACTGACAAGGACCTGGAATATGTCAATGGCTCCTCGACTTTCAGGGTTTTGCAGTTGGATTCCAGGGGTGCCGTTTGATGCGTGTCGGGATAAAAGCCGAATTTTCTTTGCTTGCCAAAATCCAAAGCTGTCGGTGCCAAGAAACCGTGCGTCGTGCGATGCTGTGTAGGAAATGGCGTCGTGGTAGAGTCGCACTCCTGCTCGCTCATCCTCCACGGCTCCCTCAAAACTCCCTGCGTGACATCGCGGCCACATCAGCCCCAGAGCGGCCGTAACCTCGCGTGAGCGGACCTCCTCTGGTCACAACGCCCATGGAATCATTTCGGGCGAGAACGTTGCGTGGCACCATGCCTGCGGCCCCCCCCGGCCCGCCGGGCCACCGCACCTCCGGCTCCGGGCGCTCCGCGGCGCTCCAGTTTGAGATTCGCTTGAACGAGATGCTGGCGTTGCTGGGCACGCTGGACCAGAAGGACAACAAGCCCAATCAGAAGCGGCTGTCCTGCCACCTGGCGGTCCTTCGCGAGATTCTTGCGACGCGCCCCTTTGGGCCCCTGCAGACTGTGATGGAAACCATCCTCTCTGAGATCCTCCTCTGCCTGCATTCCAACCGCGTGACCGCCCCAGCGTTAAGCGGGAGCGAGTACAACTCCTCCGGCGTGCTCGTCGAGGGGGTCCCCTATTTCGTGGAGCTCGAGGAGGCCAAAAAGGACCTCGCGCGCGCGCAGCGGGAGGTCAAGGAGATCCGGAAGGCCATGATCGACAAGGAGAGCGAAATGAGCCAGCGCGTGGTGAACTCGATCCCCCAAGAGGAGCTGGAGCGGAGGGACGCCAGCATCATCATGCTCGAGTACGAGCTCAAGCAGGCGGCGGACGAGGGTGAGAAGCTGCGGTCGGAGATCGCGCAGCTAAAGTCGGACCACGAGACGCACATGGTCATCCACCAGGTGCGCCGCGTGCTATTATATATATATAGACAAGTGGCGTGCGTTCGCACGGTTGATCTCCTCTATGTGCCATCGTTGCTAGAAAGAGTAAGTGGCGAAATATCGCAGCTCCAGCCGGACCATGAGATGCACTTGTTCATCCAACAGATGTTCTATTTATTGACCCAGTGTGAACGTGTGTGTGGTGATAGCGGTATAATTATTGGAGGCAGTGTAGGCCGACATGGCGCCGCTCAAGTCCAGTCATGAGACGCATGGGTCATCCACCGGGTGCGCTAGAAGTAGTACTACTAGGCCCCGCTCTATACATGAATGCGATGTTTGCTGCTATTACTGCCTTGAAAGCAATGACAGCGTTTTTCAACCACACCCGCCCCCTCGCTGCACCTCACTGCCCCCATTGGCTAATCTACCAATTGACCTTCACCCGCCCCCATTTGCTAACCTACCAACTGCTCTTTACCGCCCCCATTTGCTGGCTGGTTTTCCCAGTGCCCGTCACCGCCACCACATGGTCCACACACCCCACACGCTACCCTTGCCCCCCCCTACCCCCTTCTCCTCCCCTCGCTGCTTCCGTGCTTGCTCACCCCCCCTTCCCACCCCCTCCCGGACATGATCCAAAAGCCGCCCTGACCAAGGCGGAATGAGGGTGGAACCTTTATACTCAGTACCTTACTATACTACTACATATATACTATACTACTTTGCTATTCTAACTAGTTTCTGTCCTTGAACCCTCCCCCCCCCCACACATAGGCGGAGGCCACCCGATGGGAGAACGAGAAACGCGCGCTGACGGCCGAGTTGGAGGAATTCCGCCGCAAGGCGTCCACGCAGGAGGAGGTCCGCAAGGCCTTTGCAGGGCTCATGGTCGGAAAGTCCTCGTCGTCGACCTCTTCCGACAAGCCCGGACTAGGGGGTGCCGGTTCCTTCTCCCTCTCAGGCAGCGGCGGCCACGGAGGGGGACCCTTTCCCCCCGGTTCGGCTGGGTCCGGGCCAGGGGGTGACGGACCAGGGGACCTGTCGTTTGCCTCCTCGCGGTCTACCTCCTCCCCCCTGGACTTCACGCTCAACGCAGGGTCCCCCCTGCGCAGTAATTCTAGCAGCGGTACGGGTACCGGCGGGCTGGGTGGGCCGAATTCCTCCGGGACAGGTGGCGGCCCACCAGCGTACCTCCACTACGCCCCTCCCCTGTCGCTCGACTGGGGCATGGAGTGGGTGGACGAGGTGGTCACGCGCGCCCGGGAGGAGCGGGCGGCGCGGCACCGGGGCGTGCTGGGTCTCTCAGGGTACGACAGCGACGACGGCGGCGATGAGCATCACCAGGCCACGAGCGGGGGGGGGGGGCACCACGGGGGTGGGGGCCCGAATGCGCAGAGTAAGCACGGGGGCGGGGGCAGCGGGGGTGGAGGAGCGAATCATCACACGGGTGCCAGCAGTAGTAGCAGTGTGGGCGGCGTCGTGGGCGCGGGGGCCAGCCTCGAGGGGCTCACGGAGGAGATGCGGGAGGCCATCACGCTCGAGCGCCAGCTCATCGTCCTCCAGACGGCGCAGATCGACGAATACGACGCGCTTCTGGAGAAGGGAGGCATGGGCGGGGTGACCCCCGGGGGTGGCGGGAGCTCGGGAGGATCCGGCGGTGCCGGTGCCGGCGGCAGCATCGGGCTGTCGACGGGGTTGGTGGCAGCGCGCCGCCAGTTTGTGGAGGAGATCGAGGCCCTGCATCACGAGATTGTGTCCCTGAGGGATCACGTCGCGGCCATGATCAAACGGGCGCCAGGGGGGGCAGGGGGGTTCAGTGTCGCGGGGGCTGTCGCGGGGGCTGACATTGCGGCGATGCTGAGCTTGTCGGGGATCACCACGTCCGGCAGCAGCTCGTACAATAACGGCTATTCGAATAATAACAACTCGCTCAATAACAGCGCGACCGGCAGGGGGCCCAATGGGGTGGGTTCTGAGGCGGCCGGGAATGATGGGGACGCGGCACTGGCGGCCGCCACGGGCCTCCCCTCGGAGCAAGTGAAGAGGTTGGGGGATCCGCTTTGGACAAAGTACTGCAAGCTCATGCAGGTGCATGCGGTGGAGGTGGCGACGCTCGTGCGGCCAATCAGCCGCGCCAACCGGCGCATCACGCCACTGCCCGCACTCCTGCGGGTGCTGGAGCGGTGCCTGTGCAACAAGTGGGCGTGGGAGGCGGCGGCGTTGCTGGGGGGGAAGATATACCGCGCGGAGGGCGCGGTCGCGATGACGGTGCACGAATATTTCTACCAGGTGGGTGGGCGGATCGCGGCTCTTGGCGTCGCGGAGTTTATGGAGATGGGCCACTTTGCGGTCGCCACCCCCGTCTTCTTAGGGATTAGGGTGTAGGGTTTGTAGTAGAGTTTGCATTCCCAGCTTTCACTTACTCCCTTGTTTCCAAGGTTGTCTCTGGAGGATTTTTTCATGTTGCTCCTGTTTGTGTGTTTGATCTCGTTACAGCATCCTCTGTTGCAGAGGTGAAAGCACAGCAAGTTCTACTCACATACCAATATACTTACCTACTTGTTTGCTTACTTTCTTACTCACTCACCCACCCACCCACCCACCCACCCACCCACCACCCACCCACCCACCCACCCACCCACCCACCCACCCACCCACCCACCCACCCACCCACCCACCCACCCACCCACCCACCCACCCACCCACCCACCCACCCACCCACCCACCCACCCACCCACCCACCCACCTACTCTCTCACTCGCTCGCTCACTCGCTCACTCACTCACTCACTCACTCACTCACTCACTCACTCACTCACTCACTCACTCACTCACTCACTCACTCACTCACTCACTCACTCACTCACTCACTCACTCACTCACTCACTCACTCACTCACTCACTCACTCACTCACTCACTCACTCACTCACTCACTCACTCACTCACTCACTCACTCACTCACTCACTCACTCACTCACTCACTCACTCACTCACTCACTCACTCACTCACTCACTCACTCACTCACTCACTCACTCACTCACTCACTCACTCGCTCACTCACTCGCTCGCTCGCTCGCTCACGCACGCACGCATGCACGCACACACTGATTCACTTGAAGGAAATGAGAAGTACTGGCTTGCTAACTATGTAGAAGTACTGGCTTGCTAACTATGTAGAAGTACTGGCTTGCTAACTATGTAGTATTATTCTATTACCCCCTGGACCCCACACCCTCCACCCACCGCAGGAGCTGGAGGAGCGTTACGCGGTGCCAAGTGTCATGCTCACGATGGCCGAGAGCATACTGCTCGCTGTCAAGCAGTGGCGCCACCGGTGCGCGACTGTGCGCCTCTTCTACCTCGTCTTCACGGGCGAGTGCGACGACGCCACTTGGCGGTACACCATGTACTGGCGCCGCGCGCTCGCGAAATCCCCCGTCCACTCCTTTGACGACTTCCACTCGCTCCTTCTCGCACTCTATCCGGGAGCCAAGGAGACCTCGCTCCAATCCATGCAAGAAGACTTTGTGACCTTCGCTGCCACGGGTGTCATCCCTGCCCCCGGGGGTGGGCCCCCCACCACCACTGGGAGTGGAATCGGGGGCATCGTCAAAGGAATGGCCGGCACCAGGGGCAGCGGGGCTGCAACCTCGCGGGGCAGCACCGGGGGCGGGGCTCCTGGCAGCGAAGGCGCATCCTCTGGGGCAGGGGGGGCGTCGCCAGGGTCCCCCAGCGGCAGTAATTCCTCGGGGCCTTTTGGCTCGGGGGCGGCCGGTTCCACCCCCGCGTTCGCCCCCTCGAACTCCATGGCGTTTGAGTTCCTCGCGCACCACCTGCTGGCCAAGACGGAACCCCGCTTCAAGAAATGGCTCAAGATCCTGCGCTGGAAGGACACGCTCCACTCGAACGCGTTTGGGCGCACCGACTTCATGGACATCGCGGGCAAGCTGTTCCCCCGCGCGCCGCCGTCGACGATCGCCGTCCTGTTCGACATCTGCGCCACGCGCCAAGGGTCGGAGCGAGTGGCCATCGACGCGTTGGCCATGGTGGCGTGTTTCCTGGACGTGGCGTGCGCAGAGCCGGTCCTGCCGGTCGCCGAGGTACCAGCGCAGCCCTTCGCGGGGGCCAAGGGGGGGGTGGGGGGGTCACGGCGTCTGGCCTGCCCAAGTCGCGGTTGATGAACACGTCCTCGCGGTAGACAGGTCTTTGAGCACAGGCTCTATTTCTCAAGGGAATAAACACCACTTTCATTATTCATGTGTTGGTGTCCCCCTGATCTCAAGCTTGTAACAACTCTTGTCTATATAATGTGCACATGTATGTTTATACATAAGAGCGCGCAGTTCACGCACGATGTATGCAGCGAACGTGACGTACGTAGCTCAACACATGGAACAGCGATGCGCCTGTCGGTAGCCGAAACTAGTGAAGCATATACATTTTCGCGTGAGATCTCGCACCGTCGTGGCTTTTTTTCACCTTGGGAGCACGGCGGCGGCCAGCTAGCAATGGCGGTCGGGTTCAATGTGGCAATGTAGAAAACGCCTCAGATAGATTGGAGGGACGCTTGGGTAAGCTATTCAAGATTCACATCTTGGTTGATGTATCCCATGTTTTTTTGGTCGTGCAAGTAGTGGCCGGGCTTCATTTGCGTTGAAAATAAGTAAAAAGATTTTCAGGGTTGGCACGGCCAAATGCAGATTTCTGACTTGCGAACAGAATATTTCCTCACACGGGAAACTCTGTAGGATGCATAACTTGTCGATCGCGCCCGCTTAGTCATTACTGGTATTAGTAGTTTCGAGGATAGCTACCACATACTTTTGCAAAATCTTGAGTAGAAATGAATTAATATCGCCCTGAATATGTGAAAAGGGGTGCGAAATCCGTCTGGTTTTTGCATGCTTCATGCCAATGTTTCCATTAATTGATTAATTTGAACATTCCATTGAGTCCATTTGCAACATCCGTTTGATTGTGAGATGGACGTTAAATTAAGCGTACGTAACAATCTTGCGTTCTTGAAGCAGGTACCGGAGCGCTAGGACTTGGTCGACCTGTTCCGGGGCGTTGCCAATGATCGAATAAGAAAAAGTGTTCATCGCCGGCCGGGAGGTAGCAAGGCCATTTCGGGCCGGCGAGGCAGGGTTTCGGGGCTCGGGCGAGGCGCGTGGCGATGGGTTCATGCGGGTAATCCAGACGGCTCAGTGGGCGAGAACAATGGCGAAAAAAGGGTTGGCGGCTGGGAGCGCCGGAGAGCTCTTTTTCCAGACCGCGTTTATAGCTTTCGGGGTCGTCATAGCTAGCCTGAATCCTGTCACGTGCGTAACTTTTTCGATATTGCGTTTCGAAGTCGCAACTGATTATACTGGCGGGTGCGTCTTGAGGAGACGCATCGAATGCACTGAGTGATCTGACTGAATTTGGGGCTCAGCTCGACGCAAAAGTTCTGAGCGCCGCCGTCAGCCATGTACCGCCGTAAATTATTCAATATTGCATATATTGATTGATATAATGATGCATGATAATAATTAATTAGAACGTGACTGCGTCATGTGGGTGCCAAGACAGAGTAAAGGAACCTTCAACCCTATACACACAACGAGAAGGAGGGAGGGCCGGCTCTAGCTTCTCTCACTAGCTGCCGCAAGTGGGCAGGCCACAGAGCGCTTTCTCCACAGCATGGTGCCGGGGCGCAACACTGTGGGTGCATGCAATACAACAACCATGCATGCAATACCATAGGTAGGCTAACGCATAGCTTGATAAACGCAGTGACGCAATGCACATGATAAATTGAGATCAGCATATGCAATTACATAAGGATAGCCCCAAAAGAGGAAGGACCGTAATTAAAAAGAAAAAAATCCGCCATGGCAGGCGGCCGCGGCAAGGATCAAGCCAACCGTCTATTATTATTATTATTATTAGGAACATCACTCCGTTGGGAGTCAATGTAGCACATATCCCTGAGAAGGGGCATATGGCTTTTAATACATTCTAGGCTACTTCCTGCAAGGGTGGGAATGTAAGCGACCCTTGCTCTAGGTGCACCAGGGCACCTGCATTCTCATAATCTTCACACTATGCCCAGCTAAGGGGGAGTATGTTATGTGGGGGAAGATCATCGTGGCTATACAAGAGCTAGGACATGGCTTCTCGACAGAGAGCATCTCTCTGCATGGCATGGCATGGCTAAATTCTTAATGCAACATCCATGGGGGTCCCATTATAGGCATGGCTTGGCTAAACATAGCCAGGGCGTAGCATGGCTGTACTAGGACTATAGGCTAAGGCTATGGCTGGTTGTGTACCGTGCGTTGGCGGCACGTGACTAGGTGTGTTGGCACAGCTAGGCAAACATTCTAGGCATGGCTGCCTTAGCGGCAGTGACGCCAATGGTTACAAGCTAGGGCTATTGCTATTCTAGCCCGCTGGGGGCGTCCACATCTTGTGGTTGATCATCAGGTCCCCGCCCCTCCAGTACACCTTGGGCTTCTGGGGGTCCTGCTTGTGGCGGAGGTATTCCGGCCACAGGTCGCGTCGCTGCTGTTGCTGAGCGGGGGTGAGGTCGTCATCCAGCGTCCAGGTGAGGTCGTGTAACCGCTTGCGATGAGAGAGGAACCGCTGCTTATCCTCAGGGGAGGGGAAGGTGAGGAGGACTGGTGGGGGAGCCGCCTTGTCCCGTGAGTGGGGAAGGCGGTGGCACCCGCGCAGTGCTACCTCACCTACCAGGCCCATGAGGGTAAGAAGCTGGTTCTTGAGCTCGTCAGCAAGAGAGGTTGGGCGTCTCACCTGGCTTCTGGGGGAAGCGACGTAGCACCACTCGGCACTCGCGGCGAGCGCGGTCGGTGACCTCCCGTTGCTGGGCCTGGCGGTGGTTCTCCAGCTCCTGGAGCTTTGTGGCGATGGCGTCGGTGGTGGAGGCGGTCGCTGACCGCAGCAGGTCCGCGTAGGAGAGCGGCGGGAGGTCGCCAGCATCCTGCCGGGGTGGCTGGGATGCAATGGTGGCCGTCTGCTCCGCTACTGATCTTGGGGGCCTGTGTGGCCAGGGCCTCGGTGTGGGCGGTGATGGCCTCAATCAAGCTTCTTCAGGAGCACGCCACACTTGCCCTCCACCTGGTTAAGGCGAGAGACAAGTGTAGCATGCTTTTCCGAACTAGCCTGCTCCGCGGTGTGTAGCGCCGTGAACTGGGGTTGTAGCTTGTGGACGACCTTGGTTTCCACGTTGGAGACCCGGGCCTCGACCTTGTTGAGCGTGGTGTTCAGCGATGTCAGCTGCTCGGCCAGCGGCCGGCCAGGTCACGTGCTCCTCCAGCACTGCGCGGAGGTCATCCTTGCAGAGGGAGGGAGCCGTCGATGGGGCTGCCGGCTGTGCGGGGGCTGGGGTGCGGAGCGTGCGGGTGATGTCGGAGAGGTGGCTCTGGAATTGGCTGGTCAAGATAATCAGGCGTTGTTGTACTTCGTCCAAAGCATAGAGCCAGGACATGTCTCCATTGTCATAGTCGATAGCCGCCCCCCCCTTGGGCATGAAGAGCTTCCGCTCCTGTTCGAGGACCCGGAGAACCTCAATGCATTCCTGCGGCGACAATTCTTGCCACACGGTGAAGGAGAATCGTCGGTCGCCGGGGAGGAACTGGCCCCATTTGCGAGGGTGGCAGGGTTTCTTGGGCTCAGGCGAGGCGCTGGGCGATGGGGCTGCGGGCGGTGGGTTGGCGAGCCCAGGCGGCTGGGCAAGAACGATGGCGAGCGGGTTGGGCTGGGAGCCGGTAAGCTCCTTTTCCAAACCCCGTTTTGCCAACCGTCTAGCGTAAACTAAAACTTCATATGCAGCAACACCGCTGGCGCTGGCCCGGCACCAGGCCGGCGACTCCGGTCTACAACGCATGCATGGGCTGGTACGTCGCGACAAAGTCGGCCCAGACGCGGCAGATATAACGCATCAGCCACTGCGCGAGTACGTGGGGGCAAGGGACGGGCGGCTCCGGCCGCCTGTACGAGGACTGATCGACGTCCGGGCAGACCACGGGGCAGCCTGGCCCTCGAGGTCGAGGCGGCCGTCTTCTCGCCGCTGGCAGCGTTCGTGAAGAAACTCCGCTGTCTTGAGGCCCATGGCCCCGAACTCGATCCTCACGGACAAAGGGGAGGACCCGTTGGAGCCCCACATTGCCGTAGGAGGCAAACTAGTCGCGCTCGGCCACTGACAGCGCGGCAGCAGAGCTGGCATCCTACAGCCGCCCGGAGGACGTTGGCGACCGGAGAGCGGCCAAGTCACGGGGACATTGATAAAGCAGGTGGCAACCCTGCCCATCGTGGTCGAGCACGTACGGTAATGGCGGGCCGGTGGTTGGGTGAGTAGAGGGCGGCCCCATCCACTTGCTCGTACTTGATATGTTGGAGTGGGGAAAGACTGACCGCACCAAGGCGCACACCACCTGGATCGAGGATCGAGAGCGGTGCGGAGATAGAGGAACCAGTTTTGGTTCTGCTGGCCACCCATGCATGCACACGTTGTAGCGCGTCCCAGTAGTATCGAGAGCAAGCCCGCAGCTCAGCCGCACAGGGCACACCCACTATGATGTGGGGTTGCGGGGCAAACAGCTGGTGGCGGAGGGCATATAGTATAGATGACACTGAGCTATATAGGCCGTCTGGTGAGTCTATAGTTAGCATGAACATGAACACGGGACGGCATGATTTTAACGTACACAGCTAGTCATTTCCACCCGATCCATTCATTCATTTCCATCATCCTGCACATGCATTATGTAATTAGTCTCATGTCCCCGTTGGGGGACCGGCCACGGAGCACAGAATCCCCCAATTTAGGATAATGTGGATGTCTCCCCAAGAATGCATGCCTTGACAACACGCATCTAAGATAATAGCAGGCTCGCGAGCTACAATGGCCCAAATGCTCCAGATTTCTGGCCTGCGCTGAGTTAATTGTCTCATAATTGATATGAACAAGCTCGATCATTTATTAGGTTCTTACTACATAGTCTTGCCCAAACTGCAGCTCAAGGTGCATGTCCATGTACTTTCGGAGGACCTCTGTACCCGGGAGAGACCAACTTATATGGCGTGTCCATACCAGGCAGAGAGCAACTGCTATGTGTTGATATTTGGGGGATAAACCTAAATGGCTGGCTAGCCAGCTGGCCAGACCTGAAGATAAGCGTATCCAGCTCGAATGTTCATGCCTCATAGGTTCCATTATCCCTGTGGCGTCAAGAAGCTAACTTTGGTATTGATAGGTACCAACATGGTCGGGACATCCAGCGCATTTACTTGGGGCCTCTGGGCAATGGAGGCTTTACGGTACTGCTGCCCGCCCCCTTCCCTTTGATATCCGATGCCTGGATGAGCATCCGCACACAAGCAGAGCGCAAGAAGAAGAAGAATATCAATCGATGGCATGCCAGCGAAAAAAAATATGCGCATTGATGTACATGCGTGAGGACAAAGGGGTAAGGGTTGGCAAGTGGGGGGTTGGGTGGAGGCAGGGTGCGAGGGGGATGGGGAGAAAAAGCGAATGCAGATGCCATGATGTGATCGGCCACAGCAATGATAGGTGCTCATCGGCGCCAGCACAAGCCTTTGACACAGTTTAATGAACCCTAAACCCTAAACAGTTCATGCAAGTTAAGAGCACTACGCTTCGCAAAGCACCCCCTAAGCACATCAGGAGCAGCTCTACACACTTCCTCCCGTCCACAAAGTTCTAAACAAGTACATTGACTAGGATTGACCCAACATGCTGGACTTGGGGGCTGATCTCAAGTACAACCGCAGACTACTAGAATGACAACTACTCAACGATCTATCAATGTGATAACTAGCGCAGGCTAGTAGACATCTGGAGAACAGTGGACGCACCAGAGGCAGAAGAAATGCTGCAAAAAGCCCCGCACAAAATGCAAGGGAGTGGGGTGCATGCCTGATTGATGCATGACTAATAAACTCATGAAAAACGATGCATGGGATGCCACCATAAATAAAGAATATAAATAAAGTACTTGATGCCTTATGAGAGTACCGCAATAACGCACTGCACCACCAAGGATTTGCAGAAGGGGTCTATCAACAAACTCACCATGGCCCACAACAAGATGTGCCTCAAGGGGCACACCACTAACCCACTGCGCCGCCCAGGTTGTGCACTACACAAGGCTTCGTCATTACATCCTGCAAGAGCTGAGATTTATGAAAATAATACATATAAATGACTTTCATGATATATATATATTTAAAATTATAATTACTTACATCAGAGTCAATGCACCCAATTAACCATAAACAAAGCCAACGCTAACAATATATATACTACACGAAAGTACATGTAATATCAGCTGTGAATTAGTTAATCAACAAAAACTCACCACGCCGCCCGCCTTGAGCATCGGCGTGAGCGAGCCGGCTGACGACGAGGCGCCACCAGGTGTCGGCTTCTTACTCGCCGGGCCGGCCCCCACGCCCATGTCGTTGTCCTGCAGCGTCCCAAACAGGTTGGTGGCATCGGATGACTGCCCCGGGTTGATGACACCCGAGAGCACCACGTAGGGCGTCTTGAGCCTCGCCTGCGCGTCCTTGAGCTTCTCAACCACCCCCAGGGGGGTATCGGAGGGTACAGCCTTCTTGAGGCGAAGCTCCTCGGCAAACTGCTTTAGTCGTTTCTCCTGTTTGAGCTTGCCGGGGAACTTGCCGTGGAAGCGGTGCGACAGCTGGCGGAAAGCCTCCTTGGGGGTGAGCTGGCGGCGTGGGGGGGGAGGGGAGGGGTGAAGGGAAAATTATACATTTAGAACCAAGGGTCGTGAATGGTGTTTTGAAGGGGTCGTGAATGGTGTTTTGGGGGGTCGTGAATGGTGTTTTGGGGGGGTCGTGAATGGTGTTTGGGGGGGTTGTGAATGGTGTTTTGGGGGGGTTGTGAACAGCATTTTCCGGTGGGGTGGGGGTGGGGGTGGGGGTGGACAGGGTAAGAAACGCTGTGATCTGTGCGTGTGTGTGGGGTGGGGGACCAAGGTTGGGAACCATTTGTTGCAGGGGTGCATCGTGTTGCAGTCGGTTTGGTGGGTTGGGCTTGGGGGAGGGGAAGGGCGGGAAAGAGGTCAGGGTGGGGGGCACGGCACATGGTGTAGATCCCTGGGCCCTGGATGGTCAACACCCTGCTGCCACTTCGACAGCAGCAACAACAACACCAACCATAAAGCAAGAGAAAAAGAACCCATTCCTTACCCCCCCCCCCCCCCCCCTGCCCGTAACGCACCACGTGGGCAACTACCCTCCACCCCCACTTACCACGTGGCCATACTCCTCGCATCGCTCTTTCTACCTTTGTATACCATAGATGTCTCTTTCTACCCTTCGATACTCCAAACAACTTCTACCTCTTTTCACTATAAACAACTTCCACCCCTTCATACTCTAAACAACTTCTACCCTTCTATACTCTAAACAGCTTCTTCCCTTCAATACGCTAAAAAACTTCTACTATTCTATACTCTAAACAGCTTCTACCCCTATACACTCTAAACAGCCAATAATACATCTACAGGCAAAGGACTACCTGACCCCTTCCCTTCCCTCCCCTGTCCTCACCACACAGCAAACAAGCGCGCCCTGTACTGTACCACGCGCCCATTGAATGATTCTCTGGGCATCGAGAGGGACACCTCCCAAAAGCGTCTGCCAAGCATCTGCCAAGCATCTGCGATTCTCTGCCATTTGGGGAGCGGCGCGACGACGAGGAACTTCTTGTTGCCCTCAAACCATAACAACACCAACAACCACTGACCCACAGCACAGAGAAACCTGCCCTTTCCCCCACCTCCCGCCTTCCCCATGCCTTCCCCATGCCTTCCCCCCGCCTTCCCCCCCCCTCCCCTGTGACCACCACACGACCAAACACCCCCCACCTCCCCTGTACTCACCACACGGCCGAACTCGTCTCGCCGCTCCAGCTTGATCGTGAACTCCTTGTCCCCCTCGTACATCCCCAGCGGCGCGTTGCCCCTCCCGTCCAGCTTGCCTGGCCGCTTCTCGCTGTTCCTCCCAGCCCACTCGATCTTCTGCTTCAGCTCGCCCTTCTGCTGCAGCAGCTTAAGCGCCCCCGCGAGGCCCTTGCCGATCGTCGCCTCTTCCGCCAGCGGATGATCCTCCTCCTCCTCGTCCGCATCTTCTTTTTCCTTGTCCTCCGCGGCATCGACCATGGCTTCGTCATCGTCATCGTCGCCCCCGGTGGCGCCACCCCCCGCGCGGGGTTGTTCGAGCCAGACACCCTTACCGACGGCGGGCGCCGGCTTGCGGGACTTTGTGCCGATGGCAGTGTCGGAGTGATCGGCCCCGGGCACAGGTTCGTCCATGGGGGCCGCCGCGCGGGATTCTTCAAGCGCGGCTGCGGATGACAGAATAAGCGAAACAACAAAAAAGGAGAATATTGAAGAATTAAAAAAATCTATGATTTATTTATTTCTATGATTTAAACCTTCTATGATTTATCCAGAAAACATTAGGGAAAAAAACATAGACACAGGCAGGGACACATGCACAAAAAAAGGCCTGCAGGGGTGGGAAGCCATGCTCTTATTATTATTTAAATAGAACCGTAGTGGTCAAAATCACTTTGCGTCTAATTGTTTGCGAATCGACCTCGCAAACTGCTATTGATGGGCTTCATTTTGGGTCGCAAAGTTCAAATGTTACCGCGCTGCGCCTGCGCCGCGCCGTACAGCCCCAAGCCTAGCTATTATAATCAGTGCTACCCAATGGATCAATCCAATTACTCAGTTGGGTAGTTGGGTTACATCGAAAGGGGGCAAAGGGATTTGAAGTCGGTGAGACCCAAGCCACTGACCACAAACAAGTCCATCGGCTCGCAAACCAAAAACTTTGCCTTCGTTTTGGGTCGCAAACTAAAAATTTCACCTTGTTTTGGGGTCGCAAAGTAATTAGACGCAAAGGGATTTTGACCACTACGGTATTCATCAATATTTGTAATGGGTTTCATTTCAACCGCTGTCTGGGCGACATGCCATCAAGGGAGAAAAAAGGACATGAACACATGCACTACATGGGCGCGGGGAGAATGAAGACCGGGGAAAAGCACAAGTCACATGACAAGCGCTGGCAGAAACAAAGCATGCCGGGAGAGCCCGGGGAAATATGAATAGCAGGTGTAGCCCGGAATTCATGAATTTGTTTATTTATTTACATAGGTGCTTGAAAAACACAGCTACCCGCTCCAGGGTTCGCAAGAAAATATATCTGGTGCCAGACACCAGTACACTACTCTTGCGACCCAACCGCCCACCTTCCAGCTCCAGGCTGCGGCAGAACTCCTCTGTCTTGGTCAGCACGATGCGGCCCTCGTCACCCTCCACCTCCTCCGCCCCGCCCCCGATCACCTCCCCGTTGGCCGTGCGCACGCGCTCTAACGCCGCCAGCTGGCGCGCGACCGCCTCGGGGCCCTTGGCCTCCGCTAAGGCCCCCCCCGTCCTGTCGGAGGAGGCGGCGGCAGCGTCACCGTTACCGGCGACGGTCTTCAGGGCGAGTCGACGTGACCGTTCCAGCGAGCGTGCCAGCTCGTCGTCGTCGTCGTCATCCGCGGCGGCGTCCTTTCGGGCAGCCTCGCGTGCTGCCTCCTCTGCCCGGGGGGGGGCGGGGGGCATAAGAGGGGAGGAAAGGGGGTGCAGGGAGGGAGGGGGGATTAAGGGTAGGGGAGGAAGTGGACAATAAGGGATGCAGGAAAAGGGGTTGAACACGATTTGCAGTGAGGAAAAAGGGAAGTAAGGAACGCACTGCAGGGTACGGCGCGGTCAGGGCAGGGGAGCGCAGGAAGGGAAGTAAAAAGGGTGAAATATAAAAAGAACGGACAAGGCATGGAGAAGACGTGGAAGATGAAGCAAACGAGGATGCACATATGGAGTGGGTGAGAGGGGGTCCAGGGTGGGGAAGGGAGGAAGAGGGGCTATGGCAGACGAAAGGCAGGAGTCTTGAGAAAGAAATGGAAGGGGCTTAAACGGGGAGAAAAAGGCGTGAGGGAGACCTGGCTTCAGCAGACTCCCCTGTGCCCTGACCTGGCTTCGCTCCTCTTCTTGCCTCAGGAGAGCTACCAAGGTTTTCCTACCTAAGGAGCCTGCCAGCGAAAGATTACTCATGTCAGGATAGGGAACGGTACTGTCCGCCATCAAAGGCTGTTCGTTATTCATGTGCACGGCATTGCCCCTCCTGCTCCTGCTCAACCCCCCCCCCCCCCCCGCCACCTGACAGCGCCCAAGGCCACAGGCAGTCCGGTCAGCGACAGCTTTCCTTGCAAAGCCGTAGCCATGTGGGCTATGCGGGCTGCGCGGACGGGCAGCTTTACGAGGGACCTTTCGCAAGGACGGGGGTCTCTGCCCACCCCAGGGTTTGTGGGCGCCCCAGGAAGAGAGGGTCCCAGGATGTGGGGAGGTGCCGCGCTCGCTGGTTGTGGCAGCCGAACCTTAACACGGGGAAGGGGAGGTCATGGCAAAGTCTTCCCGTGCTGGATAAAGCTGCAAGAACCGCTCCTGCCCTGCAAAACAGTTCCTAAGCGGCAAGAGTTTCTAAGCTGCAAAAACGGTTCCTAAGCTGCAGATGCGTTTGTGAGCTACGAGAGGGTGCCAGCATCACATATTTAAGATGTCACCTAATAAAGCTAAAGTTGGGCGTTTACAGCCTGTACATTTGAAGCTGGGACCCCAAAATGATGATTCGTGGGTGCCAGCCCTCGCGCCAGTTTGCTGAGATAGGGTACTGACGCTAACCCATGCTGACGTGGCGCAATGCAAGAGTAGTTTTCTTTGGGGGGGGCAGCTTCTGAACGAGCTTGAATTGGAGTAAGTACACCGAACACTCTTATCCAGCAGTACTACCACGGCACTACCATACCACAACCATGTGCAATCACACCACGGCCATACTGGTGCCATATTTTTATCACACCGTACTATACACACATGAGTACCCCACCGAAACTACCCTACACCCCTGTACTACCATACTACTAACACTACCAATACCAGTATCGCATACGGCCTGCAGGTGCAGCTGGGCCGCACTTCTGGTATGCTACCTTGCAGCGCGCGCGACGCATCCGCCGCCTTGGACATGGCTTGCGCATAGCCCTCCTGACGCGACTGGGCCTGTTTGGGGGGGCAGAAAATAAGGGAAGAGTGGGGGACCAGGGAAGAGATAAGCCACAGTACAGGCCCAAACAGGGGACATCGGTAATACTGGCCGGATTCTCCTGATTTCTGGCCTGCGCTGGGTGTCTCATGGACATAGTAAACTGGGCACACAAAGAGAAAGACAATCATTTCGTCTCCAAAGGTAAAAGGTTTATACATACTTTATGTATTCTTCTTTTTATATTCTTACTTTTATTTATATACATTTTCCCTTTCCCTAGACCTCCCCACGAGGGGCCATCTTTGTAGAGCAACAGGTCACGCAAGGACAATGACAAGCATTTCGGCGCCAATGGTCATTTTCATGCTACCTGCTTACGTGGGAGCGTGTTAGCAGTGCGGCAGCAATCCTAGAATGCACTTTGAAATACTATAATAGTACTATCTTTTAGCATGCATCGCACCGGCCATAGACAAGAAAATGAAGATGTCAGCTAAAGAAGGAAGCACTATGCTGGAGCTATATTTAAAACACTATATGTTCTGATCAGACACTCCGCAAAGGTGAAAACCATTTGCGGTCAGTGCCGGGCCGCGGAAAACGCGGAAAAACGCGATCTGCAAATGAATCTGACCGGAATCGAACTGGGGACCTCTCGCTATATATATTTTTTGAAGTTAAGTTCACCGACAATCCACAATTCCCGCAGGGTGGCTGCAAGAGCTCAGGGGTAATACCTGCCAGTGAGCCCCCCAAGAACACTGCATGGCCCCCCAAGGATACCCCGCGTCGACTTGACCAACCAATCAAGGTTCATGGAGGAATCCAATCGTTGATCAAACCACGCAGCCCGGGGAGGACCTGTGCCCACGTGACGTCATCATGCGCTTTACTGTGTTGATTGATTCACAATCACTACCTGCCGCCGCCGGTTCATGGATGACCAACTTACAAATGGATGGATGGACATATCCTACCATGACCTATCCTAGCACTACCTGCCGCTGCCGGTCCTCCTGCAGGCGGGCCTCCCTGGTCGATCCCCCAGCGGTCCTTGAGCCTGCCAGGTGTCATGTGTATGGGAATAGAGGGGGGTTGGGGGGGGCCACAAGGAAGGTCAGGGCTGTTCACGAGACACGAGTCATGATTTATCAGGCTCATCCACGATGAAGCTGACCAAAAGCGCGCACTGGTGAAGTGGGCAGCGAGAGGGTATAAATACGCAGTCACAGGACCCGTCAGGGGCATAAGCAGTCAAGCGACGTTATTGGGCATAAGCAATCACCCGCCGTCATGGGCATTGGGCGTAAGCAATCACCGTGACCGTCACGGGCGTAAGCAGGTCATAGGCCCTGTCACAGGCGCAAGACAATCCATGGAGTGGGTAGCAACCGGGTGGGAAATGAGCCAGCCCACATGGACATGGGCAAACCCTAAACAAATTGGCTCTACCAGCTATTTGTTCGTGACACGAGTAAACGAAGAAAGTACTCACCCAGCTCGGTGTTCGGGTCGCCCTCCGCCGCCGCCTCCAGCTCATCCACAATACTGACGGGCTTGGCACGCAGCTTCTTCTTCTTTTTGGTCTGGTGTGTGGGGCAGGGGCGACGAGGCAGGACAAGGCACACACACACCAGCATCTATCAGCCCACATCCCGTGCAACTCACCCAGCGCATCCAGCGCACCCGCCGCAAACCCTATGCCCAAGCAAGGCAGAAACAAGGAAGGAACCTAGTCTAACAAGGCCTAACGAACCCTACACCCAAGCCATTAGACCCCACAGGACACAAGGAACCTAGTCTAACAAGGCCTAACGAACCCTACACCCAAGTCATTAGACCCCACAGGACACAAGGAACCTAGTCTAGAAAGGCCTAACGAACCCTACACCCAAGCCATTAGACCCCACAGGACACAAGGAACCTAGTCTAACAAGGCCTAACGAACCCTACACCCAAGCCATTAGACCCCACAGGACACAAGGAACCTAGTCTAGAAAGGCCTAACGAACCCTACACCCAAGCCATTAGACCCCACAGGACACAAGGAACCTAGTCTAGAAAGGCCTAACGAACCCTGCACCCAAGCCATTAGACCCCACAGGACACAAGGAACCTAGTCTAACAAGGTCTAACGAACCCTACACCCAAGCCATTAGACCCCATTGGACACAAGGAACCTAGTCTAACAAGGCCTAACGAGCCCTACACCCAAGCCATTAGACCCCACAGGACACAAGGAACCTAGTCTAACAAGGCCTAACGAACCCTACACCCAAGCCATAAGACCCCATTGGACACAAGGAACCTAGTCTAACAAGGCCTAACGAACCCTACACCCAAGCCATTAGACCCCACAGGACACAAGGAACCTAGTCTAACAAGGCCTAACGAGCCCTACACCCAAGCCATTAGACCCCACAGGACACAAGGAACCTAGTCTAACAAGGCCTAACGAACCCTACACCCAAGCCATTAGACCCCACAGGACACAAGGAACCTAGTCTAACAAGGCCTAACGAACCCTACACCCAAGCCATTAGACCCCACAGGACACAAGGAACCTAGTCTAACAAGGCCTGACGAACCCTACACCCAAGCCATTAGACCCCACAGGACACAAGGAACCTAGTCTAACAAGGCCTAACGAACCCTGCACCCAAGCCATTAGACCCCACAGGACACAAGGAACCTAGTCTAACAAGGCCTAACGAACCCTACACCCAAGCCATTAGACCCCACAGGACACAAGGAACCTAGTCTAGAAAGGCCTAACGAACCCTACACCCAAGCCATTAGACCCCACAGGACACAAGGAACCTAGTCTAACAAGGCCTAACGAACCTTGCACCCAAGCCATTAGACCCCACAGGACACAAGGAACCTAGTCTAACAAGGCCTGACCGCAATACGCATTCCTCGTGATGCATCGCCTGGGCAACGCATGCGCTCTCTAATGAAGCCTGTTTAGGGTTTAGGGTTGAAGGCCTAGGGGATTTAGGGTTGAAGGCTTATCAACAGTGTTATCGATGTTATGAACACGGTGACTGCTGTTTCGACCACCGTTATTGTCGATGCCATGCGAGTCATGGCATTATTTATTTTAGACTAGACGTGGACATACATGTACATATTGACGTCTTGGGGAGACGTCCACTTTATCTTAAATTGGGGAATTCAGTGCTCTGTGGTCCCCCAACGGGGACACGAGACTAATTAATTAATTAAAGGTGTCTTGGAATCTGCGCGATCACGGATACCGATGATTTACTGAAATGGAAAAAAGCAACAACAAGGGAAAACCACATTACCGCAATCACACAAGATATCCCAGTATCCTTACTTGCCGTGCAGGAATGATGTTAGGTTTCATGTTTTCTCATTGACATTCACATTCCAGAACGCCTCACGGTGGGCCGCTTAAGGCCGCCGTCTTCTGCTAGGTTCAGCCGCGGGGTTTTATTACATCCGCTCCCCTTCAACAATTCTTACTTCCTAATATTACAACTTGTACATTATGTCTGAACAATTTCACATTTGATATGGCATCACATTCGGCTGCCTAAAGAAGGCCGGCATCCCTTCCTAGCTGAAGTTACCGGGTATTAGTGCACACACAACCTAGTGTTTTTACTCTTGATTAATGCCTCACCTTAATGCCTCACCATTTAGCTTTAAGGCCTCACCTTGGGCCGCTTGAAGGCCGCCATCTCCTCTTGCGTATAGTACTCAGACGTGGCGGCCACCGTGGGGGGGCCGGATGCCAGCGAGTGCGCCATGCCCAGCTTCAGCTTGCGGCGGATCTGGCGGGGCACAGTAGCAAGGGCATGATAGTGAACAGGTATAGTGAACAGTCAGGCGCAAGGATGTGGAGATGACAGCAGCAACAGTAATACGATGCGATGGCCTTGCGAAGCAGTGTAGCGAAAAAAAAAAAAAAAAAAAAGAAAAGAAAAGAAAATGATCATGAGTTCGATGCTCAGAATTAGAAATAGTATAATGGAAGTTGGTCGATGAAATTGGGCTAGAATTATAAATGATTTGGGCACCGCTAGGATCCGGACCACAGGACCTCTAGCGATATTTTTAGTTGTAGTCATGAACAATCTCATGCGAACTACAATACAGCAAACACGCATAGGGACTAGTATTCGAAATCGTCTTCGCTGGAACCGCGTGAATGATACTAGTGAACACGAGTAGCGAGCAGGTATAGTGGGAGCTAATCGAAACCGCGTTACCTACTACCGTGCAAACGCTACTAGTGAACGTGGAGCACGGGTGACAAGCGCCCAGGAACAAGGGGCATGATAGCAAACACAACAAGGAAGCAGGAAAACAAGGAGATGGTGACAGCCAAAGCAAAAGAGACAGCTACAAAAAGGGCTAACAAAGCAAGTGGGCTGTGAGAGCCCATCGATGAAGATTCCTCATCCCTCCAGCTGCCTATTTTCATTCGCACTTCAAAGAGCATCTTCACCAATAACAAAAAAAAAATAGGCAAAAACTAAAAGAATAGCAAGAATGATAACAATTACAGCCGCTGCCATGCACGGCATTCCCCCCGCTCACCTCCTCCTGCTGCCTCGCGGCCGCGTCCTGCACGCCGTTGGTGTCGATGACCATCGCCTGGCGGGTGGCGGCCATCAAGGAGTGCGCCAGGTGCTCGTAGAGAAACAGGCCGACCAGATATCAATAAATGGTCGAAGACAGAAGCAAGACAAGGGAGAAAAAGATATTCTGTATCCAAATAACCACTATTTTGAAGCCTTCCTGCATAATCTGTGTCGCAGCACTCTCAAAGAAAGAAGCCCCCTTGCCACAAGCAACAAGTACTTTCGCCTTGGGCGCCCTGTCTGTACAGAAGAAGTAGACTTATACTTACATCCGTCTCGGGCTCCTCGTCGTAGTGCGAGAGAATGGCCTTCTTCTCGCCCTCCTCATCAAACCTGGCAACCGGCACAGGGCACAGGGCACAGGGCACAGGGCACAGGGCACAGGGCACAGGGCACAGGGCACAGGGCACAGGGCACAGGGCACAGGGCACAGGGCACAGGGCACAGGGCACAGGGCACAGGGCACAGGGCACAGGGCACAGGGCACAGGGCACAGGGCACAGGGCACAGGGCACAGGGCACAGGGCACAGGGCACAGGGCACAGGGCACAGGGCACAGGGCACAGGGCACAGGGCACAGGGCACAGGGCACAGGGCACAGGGCACAGGGCACAGGGCACAGGGCACAGGGCACAGGGCACAGGGCACAGGGCACAGGGCACAGGGCACAGGGCACAGGGCACAGGGCACAGGGCACAGGGCACAGGGCACAGGGCACAGGGCACAGGGCACAGGGCACAGGGCACAGGGCACAGGGCACAGGGCACAGGGCACAGGGCACAGGGCACAGGGCACAGGGCACAGGGCACAGGGCACAGGGCACAGGGCACAGGGCACAGGGCACAGGTCACAGGTCACAGGTCACAGGTCACAGGTCACAGGTCACAGGTCACAGGTCACAGGTCACAGGTCACAGGTCACAGGTCACAGGTCACAGGTCACAGGTCACAGGTCACAGGTCACAGGTCACAGGTCACAGGTCACAGGTCACAGGTCACAGGTCACAGGTCACAGGTCACAGGTCACAGGTCACAGGTCACAGGTCACAGGGCACAGGGCACAGGGCACAGGGCACAGGTCACAGGTCACAGGTCACAGGTCACAGGTCACAGGTCACAGGTCACAGGTCACAGGTCACAGGTCACAGGTCACAGGTCACAGGTCACAGGTCACAGGTCACAGGTCACAGGTCACAGGTCACAGGTCACAGGTCACAGGTCACAGGTCACAGGTCACAGGTCACAGGTCACAGGTCACAGGTCACAGGTCACAGGTCACAGGTCACAGGTCACAGGTCACAGGTCACAGGTCACAGGTCACAGGTCACAGGTCACAGGTCACAGGTCACAGGTCACAGGTCACAGGTCACAGGTCACAGGTCACAGGTCACAGGTCACAGGTCACAGGTCACAGGTCACAGGTCACAGGTCACAGGTCACAGGTCACAGGTCACAGGTCACAGGTCACAGGTCACAGGTCACAGGTCACAGGTCACAGGTCACAGGTCACAGGTCACAGGTCACAGGTCACAGGTCACAGGTCACAGGTCACAGGTCACAGGTCACAGGTCACAGGTCACAGGTCACAGGTCACAGGTCACAGGTCACAGGTCACAGGTCACAGGTCACAGGTCACAGGTCACAGGTCACAGGTCACAGGTCACAGGTCACAGGTCACAGGTCACAGGTCACAGGTCACAGGTCACAGGTCACAGGTCACAGGTCACAGGTCACAGGTCACAGGTCACAGGTCACAGGTCACAGGTCACAGGTCACAGGTCACAGGTCACAGGTCACAGGTCACAGGTCACAGGTCACAGGTCACAGGGCACAAGGGCACAAATGCATTGTGAGAAGTGGCCCCACATCCGTTCCCTTATGAAGCGATGGTGGGAGATGCCAGCAGACAGTTCCAGATGGCAGATCAGTCAGGAAAACATGCATGGGCACGCGAGTGCCATACACCTGGCCCAGGTGCCAGAACGGCAGCAAGAACTAACACCTCCCCAAGCTGGCCACTGAAATGCTGCTAAATTGGCAACGAACAGCATACTCCTGTGAAGTTTTCCATAAAGGTAAAAAAGTTTTTGGAGTAAGTTTTTGAGTGCGTGAACAGTAGGGATACTTTGGGATCGCGGACATATGCCTGCGAGGGTACCATCACCAGCAGATCTATTCAACCCTACTGGGAAAATGGATTAGGAGAGTTAGGCGGTCATCCCACGCTCATCATTCAGTGTCTCCAAGAATGAACCAGGTGATGTGTTCTTTTGCACCATGTACGGCCAACTACCTTGATGTGGCGTAAAGTGATCACGCAGGCTCTCCGGTCTTCATACTTGCCCACCTAATCATGTACCTTCACCAATCGTCACGTTTGCCCCAGTAGGCATTGTGGAGAGAAGCTTACTGGCGGTTGTGCTTGCACCCCATTATTAAGATATGGGCACTCATCAGCGGTCACGCTTGCACCCCGAAGATCATTATCATTATATTACTTCAGCATACAAACCTAAAACGGCAGTATTCAAGAAAACCACTCACCGGTCGTCATGGTTTCCCCCCTAACTACAAACAGGCATGTCTCTAGAGACTTCTCACCGATGGCCGTACTTGCCGCCCTCCTGATAAACAGTTAATGAAAGTATCTACAACAGTTTAAACGGGACCACGCACCAGTCGTCGTGCTTGCCGGCCTTCTCATAAACAGTTGTCTATGACAGCATAAGCGAGACCACGCACCGGTCGTCGTACTTGCCGGCCTTCTTGGCCTCCCGTCGCGCCTTCTCGCGCTTCTTCTGCTCCGCCACCGACACGTTCTCCAGCTCGTCCTCCTCTGGTAGTGGAGGAAGAAGGACACGGCAGTATGGGGGCATATGTGGGGAGCAATAGACATGAGAGGGCATGCGTCCATGCTAACACAATGGGCACACCCACGTTCTCCAACTCGCCCTCCTCTGGTAGTGGAGGAAGAAGGACACAGCAATATGGGGGCATATGTGGGGAGCAATAGACATGAGAGGGCATACTTCCATGCTAACACAATGGGCACACCCACGTTCTCCAACTCGCCCTCCTCTGGTAGTGGGGGAAGAAGGACGCAGCAATATGGGGGCATATGTGGGGAGCAGTAGACACGAGAGGGCATACGTCCATGCTAAAACAATGGCCACACCCACGTTTTCCAGCTCGCCCTCCGGCCTCCTCTGGTGGTGAACACATATGGCGATGTGACGGCACAAGTATAAGAAAACATGCAGCGCATGTGGGCGACAGCAACCAATCCAAACAGCCGCACATGGGTGGCCGATCCGGCATCAGCACACTTGTCACGCACGAGTGCCAGCAGACTATGCAATGCAAGGGCACCAACAACGTGCGAATGCCAGTAGCTAATCCAACAGGCAGGCGCCAGTAGCTAATCCAACAAGCAGGCGCCGGTAGCTAATCCAACGAGGCGCCAGTAGCTAATCCAACAAGCAGGCGCAAATAGCCAACATCCCTGTCGACCAACATCGTGCTGCCGTTGCCTTTCCAGAGTAAGGATCGTGCCAACCGCAAGAAACACAGAATCGATTCGACATCAGTTCCTCACGGAAAGAAATGCGATGCTTCCGACTTGCTCGTACCACCACTATTGATGCTGCCATCCGCACTCACAGCACGCTGGCCTCCCAAACGTTTCCTGTGAGGAACGCTATGAGATCCTCCAAACGCTCTGAGGAACATTCCTACCGATACAACCACTCCTATATGTTAGTATACTACGATATACTAGTACATATACTACAACAATATATACTACTGTATTCAACCGCAGACGCCGACAAGCTGCTCCAGCACTCCTCGCTTGCGGAGGCCACCCACCCTCGTTGATGTCCCCATCGGCGATCACCGCGCTGTCCTTGAGCGTGAGGATCATCTCCTGACCGTCGCGGAGTGCATCGGCACCGTGCCGGATCTTCAGCCCCTTGAGGTCCTCTGTCCAAACAAAGGGGCGGGTGGAAGGGGGGGAGGGCTATCGAAGAGGTTTAAGGAGGGGTATTGAAGAGGGGCAAGGAGGGCTATGGAAGAGGGGCAAGGAGGGCTATTGAAGAGGGGCAAGGACGGCTATTGAAGAGGGGCAGGGAGGGCTATTGAAGAGGGGCAAGGACGGCTATTGAAGAGGGGCAAGGAGGGCTATTGAAGAGGGGCAAGGAGGGCTATTGAAGAGGGGCAAGGAGGGCTATCGAAGAGGGGCAAGGAGGGCTATCGAAGAGGGGCAAGGAGGGCTATTGAAGAGGGGTCAGGAGGGCTATTGAAGAGGGGTCAGGAGGGGTAAGGCAGACGTGCCCTACCATGCCCCCTGCCGCGAGATTTGCACTTGTCATGCGTTCACGGGTCCACGTGTGGCCTCACCAAGTTCACACAACTAGCGCTTCACGAGATTGTTGAATCCAACGGTTGAATCCAAAAATTCAGCTTTAACTTATACTGCCCAAAAAGTCAACCCTCGTGCCCGTGTTCCCAGATAGACGATAGGCTTGGCATCCCGCGGGCACTACAGTTTCGTTTCGTGCACACGCTAATCCAGGCACAAAGACACGCATGCATGATCAATCATTTTCCTTTCAACAAACTACCCTGATTCTGACATTCTTCCGTTCAGCTGAGGGCAACAGCAAGAGAAGCTCACGCTCCTCCCGTGGCCACTGTAATGCCGACATTGTTCCGATGGAAAACGAGGGCAACAGCAAGAGAAGCTCACCCTCCTCCCGTGGCTACTATAATGCCGACATTGTTCCGATGGAAAACGAGGGCAACAGCAAGAGAAGCTCACGCTCCTCCCGTGGCTACTATAATGCCGACATTGTTCCGATGGAAAACGAGGGCAACAGCAAGAGAAGCTCACGCTCCTCCCGTGGCTACTATAATGCCGACATTGTTCCGATGGAAAACGAGGGCAACAGCAAGAGAAGCTCACGCTCCTCCCGTGGCTACTATAATGCCGACATTGTTCCGATGGAAAACGAGGGCAACAGCAAGAGAAGCTCACGCTCCTCCCGTGGCTACTATAATGCCGACATTGTTCCGATGGAAAACGAGGGCAACAGCAAGAGAAGCTCACGCTCCTCCCGTGGCCACTGTAATGCCGACATTGTTCCGATGGAAAACGAGGGCAACAGCAAGAGAAGCTCACGCTCCTCCCGTGGCTACTATAATGCCGACATTGTTCCGATGGAAAACGAGGGCAACAGCAAGAGAAGCTCACGCTCCTCCCGTGGCTACTATAATGCCGACATTGTTCCGATGGAAAACGAGGGCAACAGCAAGAGAAGCTCACGCTCCTCCCGTGGCTACTATAATGCCGACATTGTTCCGATGGAAAACGAGGGCAACAGCAAGAGAAGCTCACGCTCCTCCCGTGGCTACTATAATGCCGACATTGTTCCGATGGAAAACGAGGGCAACAGCAAGAGAAGCTCAGTGTTCCTTCAGATCCCCCCAAAACTCGGTGCAAGTTATTATTTGCTAAATTTACAGTTAACTAGACACAATCCACGACTCCCCAACTCACTGGCAGAGTAACGGCCGGGTCGCTCCTCCTCTTCCGAGTCGCTGCGGTCGTCTGCGATCTCATCCTGTCATCCCCCGTCACGGCGATTCATGCACACATGCCAGCAACCATCCCTCGTCACGACAACATGCACACGTGCCAGCAACCATCCCCCATCATGGCAGCATCCACACGTGCCAGCAACCAAGGAGCGAAGCAAAACAAGCACTGCACAGATGAGCCTACATCCCCATTCTTCGTTACAGGCCGCTAGCTGTACTGTAGATCATGGATCAAAACTATTCAGCCTTGAGACTGGGGATAAAGAAGTGCTATATATGATTACCATCACCTTCAACAATTTCTTGCTATACATTATTACCATCACCTTCAACAATTTCTAACTGTCAACAATGGCGGAAAAAAGGCGGCCACCACCGGCTTCGCCAGCATGGCAAGGAAACGTGGTGAGAGACCAGACTAGGAGCCACGCAGCGAATGCCACCCAGTCTCCCACAGCATGGCATGCAGCCTGCCTGCTGACTGCTCAACGAACGACTATCAACCACCGACGACTACGATAGCCACACACCCGCGCACCCTTCATCCCGCGCGGCTCGTCGATATGATCATAGACCAGCAAGCAGCAAGCACGATATAGCCATCCATCAATCTAACCTCACCCCTAAAAATAAAATCCACCGCTCCCGCCACACCCCTCTGCGGCACCGCCAGCCAAAGCTACTATGATGACACTATAACCAGTACAACTACGAATGACACCACACCTAGGATGACCCTATAGTGATCACGCAGCAAGACCCCAACCTGCTCTGCCAGCTTGGGTGACCAACAAAAAAAGCCTACAACAACCGAGCAGCCACTGCTGAGCAGCCGCGGCCTCCCCATATGCCCCACCAGCTTGGCAACTAGATAACCAACAATCGCTCGATAGAGCCAGTGAGAGTATGAAGGCAGTAAGAGCTGCCTCACTTAATAGCCTGCCTGCGCAACAGGCACCCGCCACCCCGCGTCTTTGCCTGCTCGGCCAGCCTGGCATGATATCGGGATGACCCTGACGATGACGACCTGCTACAATGACTCCGTAACGAATCACACAGCCAGCCCCCCCCACCTGCTAGGCCAGTCGATAGGACACGACATGAAGTTGCTAGTCACACAGCCAGCCACCACCACCTGCTAGGCCAGTCGATAGGACACGACATGAAGTTGCTAGTCACACAGCCAGCCACCCCCACCTGCTAGGCCAGTCGATAGGACACGACATGAAGTTGCTAGTCACACAGCCAGCCACGACTGCACACCAGCCGACAGTTGCACGGTCGCGAGCCCCCCACCTGCTCCTCCAGCCTTGCATGTAACCAAGATGACCTACAACTAGCCACACAGCTAGCTCCCCCCCTGCTCCGCCACCCTGGCTAATAATAGATAACCCCACCTGCTCCGCCAGCTTCACGAATACACAAGACAGCCACGTGTCCCCCACCTGTTCCGCTGATAGACAAGGCAGTGGCCCCCACCTGTTCCGCTGATAGACAAGGCAGTGGCCCCCACCTGTTCCGCTGATAGACAAGGCAGTGGCCCCCACCTGTTCCGCTGATAGACAAGGCAGTGGCCCCCACCTGTTCCGCTGATAGACAAGGCAGTGGCCCCCACCTGTTCCGCTGATAGACAAGGCAGTGGCCCCCACCTGTTCCGCTGATAGACAAGGCAGTGCCCCCCACCTGTTCCGCTGATAGACAAGGCAGTGGCCCCCACCTGTTCCGCTGATAGACAAGGCAGTGGCCCCCACCTGTTCCGCTGATAGACAAGGCAGTGGCCCCCACCTGTTCCGCTGATAGACAAGGCAGTGCCCCCCACCTGTTCCGCTGATAGACAAGGCAGTGGCCCCCACCTGTTCCGCTGATAGACAAGGCAGTGGCCCCCACCTGTTCCGCCAGCCTGGCCGCCATCTCGGCTGCCTTGCGCCGCTCCTCCTCCAGCTTGCGGCTGCGCTGGATCCACGCGGCCGCGCTCATGTCCTCCTCCGGGTCCGCCTCACCCAGTGTCTTGACGGACCGCAGCTTGGCCTCCTGCCGCCGCGTCTCACGCATGCTGCCACAGGGTTATAATGACCGTGGACGGTCACAGGGACCATTAGTTTCACCGCGGATGGTTACAGTGACCGCAGATGGTGAGAGGGACCAGGAGGGTGGCCATGGAATGTTCGAGTGACCATGGATAGGCGTAGTGACGATTGTTAAAAGTGGCTGTTACAGTGGCCATGACAGAGAGCGTTACAGGGAGCGTTGAAGGGCCACTGCAGGAGCGCTACAGTGCCCATGATGGTGAAATTAAATCCAGTGACCATGACAGTGACTACACACGTGTGGTATCGTCAACCATGCTACTCGCCCCAATTTCAGGCAACGCGTCGATGTGACTTCTGGCAGATGTAACTTCTGGCACAAACATCTCAACCACACTCTTTCAAGGAGACAACTCTAATGCTATCTCTATCCCCAACTCTCCTTCCCCTACTCCTCCATAACCCTCCGTCGATTGCAGTCAAGTGACTTTGTTATCACACTCTTTGACACTACACTGGCGTACAACGCAAAAAATTACACTGCCAAGTGTTATCACAGACAAGCTGCCCGGTAAGCCAAACACTGCCAGGAAGTACCTTTCCACACGGCGGGCAAGCTCGGCCGCCTTGGCATCCCTCTCGGCCTTCTCTGCCTGCTCGCGGGCCTCTTTCTCTCGATCTGATTGGGCTTTGCTCGCCTTGCCGTCGTCCAGCTTGAGAGGCTTCAACCCTAGGGAGATACGGATGCGGTTAGTTTCCTCGATGCTGCACGATATTTCGCCATTGCTCTCCGTGATGGCCGCGCGAACAGAAAAGTCGGCCTCGCCGCGTTTGGACGGGGCGTCACGCCCTGCATCCCGCACCGCACCGTCCGAACCACCTTCCCGATCCCCGCCGTTCTGCCTCTTCAGGTCAGAATCCTTCTCGCGCTTGTATTTTCCCTCCTTCTCCGCCATTCTTCTTTGATACTCCTGTTTTTCGCGCTCGCTTTCAGCATCCCCATCCCTGTAGTCCTTGGTCTCTCGATTGCTGACGTCCGTCCGTCTCTGGCTGTCTTCCCCGTCGTTCGGCTGTCGACCGTCTCTATCGTATTTACTCTCGGTTTTCCTGCGATGATAGTCATCTGCACGGTCAACTTCTGGGCTTGCTCGCTTCCTTTTGCTCTCCCCTTCCCTCCGCTCGTCCCTGTGCCTGCCGCGATACTTGTCGCTTTTCCCTCCATAGCTGGCATCGACATCCTCTCCTTCTTCTCTGTCCATGTGTCTCCTCCTATCCTCCCTTCTGTCTTCACCATCTTCTGACATGCTTTCTGCCAAAGAAACCTACCACACTTGTTACACTTTTCTTTCCTAGCGACTTGTCTCTTCGGCCTTGTCCGCGAAGCCGAATTTATTACTGCAGCCTGCAATCGCACGTCCCAATTTCATGAGCTTATTGCTCACCAGCTATTACTGTATGTATACAGCTTCGTGGTTGATGTCATTATACTGCCGTGCGCGAATAGAACTTGACCGCATTGTCAAATGTCAATGGCCGAGAACGTTACCGCATTGTCAATGATCACAAACTCACAACTAAAAAACCTCTCGTAGTCCCCAAAACGTATGTATTGGAGGCTAGTAAGCACTTGCAGTAGAATCGTGGCCCCAAGTACGCGGGGATGTCTGATGATGTAACAGTCCACGTTACGGTACCCTAGTACCATCCATCCGATATAATACTAATACATCCGATATAATATACCGGCCCACGGCCACTATAGACTGATTAGTGATTAGACTCTCTGCGGCCCATGGGCATGGGCGGCGTGGGAAACAACTGAACTGAAGTGAACTGAAGTGAACTGAACTGAACAATCATGTCTTATAATTATTTCAGGAAAACAAGCTAAAGGGGGGTGGGATGCTTCGCATCCCCCCTAAAAGACGGTGCGAAGCCGACCGTAACTCTACTGAGTAGTCGAGTTTCAGTTCGATCCGTAGTCCGCCGACAGACTATGATGGCGGCCGGCAACTCGATTCAAGTCAACTGAACTGACTAAGCTTATGAAGGGGGCTGAAAAAAAGGAAAAAGTCGGGAGACAAATAACGACACGCTGTGTGGGCCTGAAACACCCGACCGCAGTCCGTCGGTCCGCCCTTCCCAGTTCCCACCCACCCGGAGGCCATTTGCCGCCTCCGTCATTGAGCGAACCGACGGACGCTCCGCCCCAGGCGAGCCGGCGAGGTCGCAACCCCCCTCCCCCCTCAGCGAGCCGATGGTCTTTACATGTATTGAGGTCAGTCGCAATGAGGCCCCCCGCCCTCCTCAGCGAGACGCCAGAGTCTGCGGGATCCCCCGTCCCGGCGTCATCCCACGCGCCCACCCACCCACCCGGAGATTCCCCCCCCCCCCCCCGTCAGCCATCATGATGCGCCCCCCCGCCGGCTGGAAAAGTACGAAGATCCGCCACAAGATGCCTCCCCGCCCGAGTGAGACGGCGAGGTCTCAATGAAGGCCCCCGCGCCCCCCCACCCGGCCCGCCACCGCTACCCGGAGGTCCCCCCCCCCCCCCCCCCCCCGCACAGTGAGACGGCCCGCCCCGGCTAGCTGGGCGAGGTCTGAGGGCCCCCCGCCCTCCTCAGCGAGACGCCTGAGTCTACGGGATCCCCCGCCCCCCGCGCCCACCCACCCACCCACCCGGAGGTTGGCCCCCCCCGCCCCCCCCCGCACAGTGAGACGCCCCGCCCCAGGCGAGGTCGCAAGGCCCCCCGCCCTCCTCAGCGAGACGCCATAGTCTGCGGGATTCCCTCGCTGCCCCGGCCCCCGCCCCCCCCCTCCCCCTCCCTCCCCCTCCCTCCCCCCCTCCGCCCCCCGACATGTAGGGCTTGACGGCTTTCGTCCGTCAAGCCGACCGTCACTCTAGAAGGCGACCCAGTTTCGGTAAGCCGACATGTGGCAAGTCGCGAAAGTTCGACCAACTACGCGCCAGTCAAGCTCTATCGAGTCGCTAACGTCAGAATGTCGCGAGACGACTTTAAAGCCATTAAAGAGCCCAGCGACTGAACGCCAATAGTATCCCACTGAACAAATGATCTCCGTCCGCCGCCCAAGATACAGCGTCTTCGGTCCAACCACGCACGGAAGCCTGTACGATATCCAATTTCCGTCGACTTGCGCCCAACCGGGAAAGGCGAAAAGGACACCAGTCGATCACGAGTTGATCACTGAAATGTACGGCCGGAAAGTTACGGCGTACGGGGCACACGATGCCCGATGGTCTTTCATGTAGGTAGATAAAAGAGCTTCCAAGCTACATTCATTCCCGCGTTAAGTTACGATCGCCGCCAAAATCTGGACGTCGTAACTTAAAGCGGGAACGTAACTTAACGTGGGTAGGTAACTTTAGTGGTAGAACTAGGCTAGCAGCCCACCCCCGCCTCCTCTGACGGACTTCTATACGGCAATCGACAGCTCTCGTCAAGCCCGATCCAGCTGCAGCATCGAAGTCGCCCGAAGTCCATTTTTCCGGCTAGATATTTACGGAAAGTTGGGCGTTGAGGTTTACGCCGCCAACTGAATCTTCGCGTCGTAACTTAACGCGGGAACGTAACCTTAAGAATCGTAACTTGACGCGGGAATGAGTGTACCTGTAGTCGCCCGGCCCAGATGGAAAAATAATGCTGCCACAAAGTGCAGGCTACAAAGTGTGAAATCACCGCTGGAACATAATTTATAAACTGAAATGTCGAAAACTCCTGGATCAAGCTACAATACAATACAGGCATTCACGCCTTAAGTTGGGTTGGCTTCAGTTGTGTTCACGCCTTAAGTCGGTTGGGTCAAATGGGTTTCCGGCGGCATTCCAAGTTCAAAGTAGTTAAGAATAGTATGTTTAAGTATCTTTAGTTCAAATTAGTAGAATTTAGCAGAATCATATTCACGCCTTAAGTTGGGTTCGAGCCTTAAGTTGGGTTGACCCCTCAAAAACCTCGAACCCAACTTAAGGCGTGAATGCCTGTACAATACTGTAGGATCAGGACACACACATAATACATGCATTCACGCCTTAAGTTGGGTTCGAGGGTTTCTTGGGGTCAACCCAACTTAAGGCGTGAACCCAACTTAAGCCGTTACGTTACCATAACTTGCGACCCACAGCCCTGCTGAAGGACTTCAGGGTGTCTTTTGATAGCTCTCGACAAGGCCGATCGAACTGCACTAATATAAAGAATTCACCATCAGTCCGAAAGTCGTATTTCGGGTCGGAACTTGGATGCAAGTCCTCAAACCGGCTGTGGGCAGGTGAAGCACCCCATCGTGCTAGCCAAAACTTGGGTGTGCTGCATAGGGCATGCGCGTTCTATGCGGCGCGGTAATCGTGGCTATTTACTCTCTAGCCTCGTCTTCCCTAGCATCCGGACTCAAACAGTAATCCCGTCCATGGCCACTGTCACCAGGACTGGTCTACTTAACGGTGAACGGTTTGCACGTGAATACCAACAACGTTGCTGATCCCGGCGAAATGATATGTCGCCATGTCAGAGAGCGCAGCAACCCTTACGACAAGAAGGCCATAGCCGCTCAATTTTTGCCGGTTTGACAGCTTGCCCTTGCCACCTGCCCCTTCTCGCCTGTGGTGTCTCGTTTCTGCTTTTTGCTGGACGCTGCCCCGCTGCCCGAAAACAGTGCGTTCCATTTGGCCTTATATTATCAGTTTTGTCGGGCATTGTCATGTCGCATTTATGATGGGTTCTAATGTGACGAACGCGTTTGAACAGCAAGCCGTTTGCCCATGTATATAATACAATGATGACTGATTTCAGCGCCCAACTGACCAAGACATGCAGTGAATTTTATAGATGCTTAGTGTTGGATGGCGCGGAAACCCTGTCGGACCACCGGCGCGGGAAAAAACTCAAGTCGCGGCAGTCAAAAATCAGTGCCACACCGCGCTAGAAGCCCCTACACGCCTGAAGTTGGGTTTTTTCTAGTACAGCCATCAGCCTTAAGTTGGGTTCGCCATGCAGCCCACTGCGACCCAACTTAAGGCGTGAACGCAACTTAAGCCAACCCAACTTGAGGCGTGAATGCCTGTAGTGGATGCCGGCTGGGGCCGTGGGGCAGCCGGCAGACCCATGCAGCAACAATCTGATTGCAACAAACGTGCCAACAAACGTGCCCATGCCAACAAACGTGCCGGGCTCCGTCGGTTACGTTCGTATGACGCTTACTGTATAGGTATCACTTGCGGTTACAGTACATAACACGTGGGAATCAACGACAAAAACAACTGTACATTACACACCCCCTTTGATGCTTTAAGATTCTCGGGTTTAAGATCGCTGCCCTGGGTCCGTCGGACCCCATTCTTCAACCTGAAAGGGGTGTTGTACGTCCACATTGGGGATGAGAGCGGACAAGCCGCGGGGACTGACCTGTTGAGATCTCGAAATTTCCGTGCGGCGGAAAATGGCGTGTAGGGGCACGTGGCATTCTCATGTTTGAAACTCCTTGGAGACCGGCCACCGACTGCTGCGATCCGTATACGTGTCGTGCTTCCAAGTGACGACCGAGTGACTCGCGCCGCGCCAAGTGATAAAGTCGTCGGCAAATATCCTTCCCGGGTACTGGGTAGGCAAGCTGTTGTCAGTTGTCAGTTGTCACGTCCCCGGTCACGGATGCATCCGCTTACGATTTGTCAACATTTTTATTTCGAGATTAGGGATGAACCTGCCGTACTTTTTTGTACGACCCCAGTTAAAGGTAGTTGGAATGATGCCATTTCGAAAAGCAGGCACGTATACTAGGGATGTCCAAATCTAACTCCAGCTCATGTTGATTAGATTGGTTGGTCGTCCTGATCCACAGCCGTGGATGGGCCTGAAGATGACCGGGTTGCCGGGTGGCATAGTCGACTTGGCGAATCCCAATCCCAATAAAATTGAGCAAGGCGGGATGACCGACTTGCTCTGTAGGTAGAGCCCCTATGGCCGACCTCGGCATGGAGTAGAGGCCTTAGGGGACGGCAACTTCAACCACCTCAGTGTCAATCCTCCATTCAACCATGGCTCAATCAAGCTATGGCGACACAACACTTACCAAGGTGTTTGTGGGCGGCCTGGCTTGGGAGACCTCCACCGAAACAATGCGCAGGCACTTCGAGACTTATGGGGAGATCGTCGAGGCTGTAGTCATCATGGATAGAAACACCGGGCGTTCAAAAGGGTATGGGTTCGTTACATTTAAAGACGCCGATGCTGCAGCTCGAGCGACAGCGGATCCAAGCCCAGTGATCGACGGTCGGAGGGCAAACTGCAACCTTGCGTCGCAAGGATCCAAACGAGGTACTACCGGGGGGCAGTGCAGGCCTATTCACCATAAAATGTGCCTGCACGCTTGCAGCATGCTCGTAACACTGACCGGCACTGGGTTTATGAACT
>RPFO01000184.1:492380-512380 GCA_009746045.1 Mesostigma viride
GTCGCCCGTTCGCTGGGGACATGAGCTCAGCGCCGCAGACGGCCTCCCGATTCCAGCAGCAATATTGACATGAGCTGTACGAAACCTAGCGCCAGTCCATCCAATGGATTCAACACACTTTTAAATGTCATTCACATCAGTACTCTCCTGCGGCTGCACGGACAACAGACACTTTTTGACGGGTTCTCGATCCTGCAAACAAAAAACTTACAAATCACCCAAGATTGTCGAATACCCACCAGGTGGGTGATAGTAAAAACTACATGCTATTGCAGGGGGGAGTGGATCAACCTTTTAATTTTCCCTCAGAAAGATGCCTAGATATGGCAGCGCAAGCTGGCCCATACAGGGGATTGTGCTACACGATTTGGCTGTCGCTTGCGACTTCGGAGTGTTACTTGTAGAGGAGAGGAAGTCACAGAGCACATTATTTTGTTTCAATAAAGCCTGCAAAAGCTGCATATCCAAACATGCACATTATGACATTATACTAAATTGTAACATATCTCCGTTGGGAGTACATGTAACGCATATCCCTGAGAAGGGGCATATGGCTTTTAATACTCGATAGTACCGGCTACGCCCCCTTCTCAAGAAGGTTTCAGCCGTGTTCAGCCCGTCTCGATCACGTGTCGAGACTGAACAAGTCTCAAGTGGACACGTGTGTAGTACTCCTACACACACAGATCTCGAATGATTTATCTAGTGCAAAATCCGAATGGCTTGCATCACTCCCCGGAAAGGAGAACTTTTGCGGTTGGACTGTAGGTGTCAGCTGGCGATGCCTTAGGATCCGAGGAGACGTCCGTCCTATAGTCAGCAAAAGTTGGTGCGAGAGGTCCCCAGTTCGATTCCGGCCTGGATTCATTTGCAGATCGCGTTTTCCGCGGACCGGCACTGAACGCAAATGGTTTTCACATTTGCGGCGTGCCAAATCAGAATATGGCTTTTAATACATTCTGGGCTACTTCCCGCAAGGGTAGGACCGTGTAAACTACACCTGCTCTGGGTGCACAACGTGCACCTGCACCTCTATCGAGGAGACAACCAGCGCCTATGTGTGCATGCCAGCACCTAAGGCGCGGACATAGCAAAATCCTTGATCGCATATGGGCCTTCTTGACCAGTGAGATCACTGAGCTGGTTGCCCACCGCCTTCCCCGCGCGCGGGGTAAGGCAGGGGCACCCCCGCATCTTCTCATCTTTAAGAGCCCATCAGACAAGATTTCGTTTCTCAGACGCCGCAAGCGGCTAGAGAAGACTCCCTTAATTCACCATATCCTCATGATCAAGTAGTTGTGTCACATAGGCGGGTCCGGGTCGCGCCGCGTTGGTGCGGGGCGCGCGCAACTGAAGTTTGCCAGTGGGTTGCGACGGGACAAAGGGACCCTGCCATATGAGGAGGCGTCTTCAGCTGGTTGGCCATTCCTACTAAGCCCGCCCGCAGGGCCCCACGTACATCCGTATTCACCTGGTCTGTGCGCCGTGCGTGCAAGATGGCCAGCAAAGAGGAGACAGAGTGTCGGATGGTATGGGCGCCGGACAAGAGGGAGCTCGCAGTAGAGCTCGCCCCGGGTGCGGCGCTCTTAATATTGGTAGTAGCGGACGCCGAGGATGTGACGGAGCATTCGAGTGACTGTGCCGTCAAGCTGCTTGCTCAGCGCCTGGTCCAGGGTCCACGCCTTGCAGCCGTAAAGGAGGATGCTGAGGACAACTAATTAGGGCCTTGACTGACAGCTAGAATGCGCTTGCGCCGCTCACTCAGGTAGCGACATGTCCAGAACCTGTCGAGGCGGCAGAGGACCGCCCATGCAGGCTTGGCCAATGCGGTTGTTAATGTCGTCGGCCGTAGAGGGGAGCCAGCTGCCATGCAAGGAGCTTGAAGCGAGTCGCCGGGGGGTTGGGGCTGCTGTCCAGCAGGAGGAGGGTGGGTGGGGTGGTCCCAGCGGGGAAGCCGATGGCCAAGACCTCCGTTTTCTTGCTGATCGATCATATTAAGCCCCACCGCCCGCCATCGAGGGTGACTTCCCGCATGCAAAAATATGAATTTGGGACTTTGAATTTGGGACTGCATTTCCATCAAATAATTAGTTACCAGTTTACACCTAGCTAGTGTCACCCCACTGAGCGGCTTTGTAGCCGGGGAGGCATATCCTGAACTTGCCTCCAGGGCCCCAACCGTCAACGACAAACCCAGACGGGTTGGTAGACCGGCGGCCTGCCATGAACTATACAGATACGTTGCTGGCCAACCTAGTGGTTCCAGCCCAGTTTGAACACCACATTTCCTCCCTCTCTCTTGCTTGGATTGCTATATGCATGCAGGACGTACAAGAAGAGGTGGCAGACAATGGTACATGCCCACACACCAGCCCCTAGTGTGGGCAAGCCCCCCCCCCCCCCCCCCGGCAGGAGCTTAGGAAGGGGTGCTTAAGCAATTTGCTGAGAAGAGTAGCTAGGATTTTTATAGATTAGTTTAGAGTTAGCAAGCTTAGTAACTAGGTTTCGCGGCTTCGCTCACCCCCGGCCATCCATCAGCCAAGGGAATACGTGCTACAGAATACGGCTAATGCTCCGTGACTCCCCAACGGGAGCACGAGTCTAATTAATTAATTAATTAAGGGAATACGTCAGCTACACGATCTCCCGAATACCTCCGCCACAAGCAGGACCCCCGGAAGCCCAAGGTGTACATACTGGAGGGGCGGGGACCTGCTTGATGATCAACCACACTGAGATCAGTGAGATGTGGACGCCCCCACTCAGCGGGCTAGAAAAGCTTGTAGCCCTAGCTTGACTTCACTGGTAGTCACTGCCGCCATGGCAGCCATGCATGCTTAGAATGTTTGCCTAGCTGTGCCGCCTGTGCCACCATACCTAGTCACGTGCACCGCTAACGCACGGTACACAACCAGCCATAGCCTTAGCTTAGTCCTTGTACAGCCATGCTACGTCCTGGCTTCGATCAGATTACTTGCCCACGCTCCTTGTTATGATATGCTCACATGGGTCTTATTGCACCCACAGATTGCCGGATCGTTAGCGTGTCCGTTTAGCTATAGTGCGCCCGAATGCAGCTGTGGCATGCCTTTGGCATGAAGGAGACTGGGGTTCTCTGCCCTTTCTCCTGTTGTGCACACACAGGGATAGAAAGCACTTCGGTGCTCCGTGACTCACCAACGGGAGCATGTGTTTAATTAATTCATTAATTAACTAATGATCTACCAATTAAGTCATGTAATAATTTTATTTAATTTTAAATTAACTGCGTCAGCCGTCATGTGAGCAGAAGTCTTCAGGGAAATGAATTAATATGGGATGGGTTGTCCATGCATTTGTAGGACACCTTGCTCGCACTAGCCAGGTCGACACCGCCCTTGGTCTGGCAGGCCCCCGGCCATGCAGCGGCTTGGCCAGCCAGGGCGGCACATTCTGACCTGGCCTGGCCCCAAGGACATTCCCAAAAGGGTAGGGAAACATGTCACGAACTACGTACAGGTGTACGTTGCTAGCCGGATGACCTACTGGTCCCAGCCCAGTTTGAATACCGCATCCACTCTCTCTCCCTTCTTTGGACTGCCATGCAGAACAAGACGCGGTGGCAGAAGATTGTCAAGGCTCACACGCCCGACCCTGTGGGCAAGCCACCTTCCCCCAAGCGGAGGAGGCGTTTTGACGAGTAGGGCAGTTAGGATTTTTCTAGACTAGGTAGCTTAGCGTTAGGATAGTTACATTACGCGGCTCTCTCCTTTCCACCACCCATCCAGGAATATGTGCTACATGACCCCCCAACGGAGGCATGTTATAATTTAATGGGTTGGATCCATGGATGTACGTACAGCCATCTAGCTAGCCTCTAACTAGTAGTAGGTGTCTCCTAGTTACAGGCTGGTAGTTTCCAGTTACAGGCTGGGTTGCGGGCACCTGCACAGCCCGAATCGCTATGCATTCAAAATGGTCACACGCGGAGCCCACACCGACGGGGGGGTGGTGCCCTTCATTGATTACCGTCTGCCACCTATCTTTGCGAGTCATCTGCCGCAATATTACAGAAAATTAAACCAGGGTGCTCCCCGGGCGTGAGCCCGCCACAACTGACCGTGGCCCTGTCTATAGGGTAGCACATATCTATGCATGCCTAGCCTATGACGTTTAGTCCAGTGGCGACCTTGCCGCGTGCGGCCTGGGGCATGCCACGTAAGGACAAAACGCCCGGGCTGTGCGGGCTGGCTTATATACAGGAGGGTACTGTAAAAATGAGTGAGGCTACTTCCTCAGCCCACCCAGCTCCCGCCGCAGTTGCTCATTCTCCTTGCGCAGCTGCATGATCTTCTGCTTGAACGCCTCGCTGTTGCGGTTGGACCGCGCGTCGCACCGCTCCTCCTCCAGCTGGGGGAAAACAGTTGAACAGGTGCCCCACAAAATAAGGACATATGTTTAGTGAGATGGATAAATTACGGAAATGAGACCAGCATGCAGCAAAAAAAAACTGCCCCCTGATGTCAAAGAGGCAGGACCGTAAAGAAAAGAATCACTGTGGCAGGCAAGGATCAAGCAAACACTAGCGTACAGATATAAACAACTACATGCAGCAGTTGACACCTCTGCCGGCCCACCAGGCCGGGGAAGTGACCTACTCCACCCGGGTCGTGACAAAGTCGGCCCGGACGCGGCGGAATAACTCATCATCCACCGTGGGAGTGAGGGTGAGGGAGAGGCGCTGCCGCCAATACGAGGACCATGTCCGGGTAGACCACGGCATACGGGGCAGTCTGACCCTCTGGAGGTCGAGGCTGTCGTCCCGCCGCTGGCAGCCCTCGTGAAAGCTATAAGGATATATATATCTTGTACAGAAAGGCATACAATAATTCTGCCGGACTATATCTTGTACAGAAAGGCATACAATAATTCTGCCGGACAGCACCAACCAATTAACTGGTGGCAACTCATGCGCGCCAGATTCAAGTAATTCTTAAATAGTGTAACTTTGTTCAAAAAAGAATGCCCGCCTCCCCGCCCGCCCGCCCGCCCGCCCGCCCGCCCGCCTGCCAGCCCGCCCGCCCGCCCGCCCGCCCGCCCGCCCGCCCGCCCGCCCGCCGCCCGCCCGCCCGCCCGCCCGCCCGCCCGCCCGCCCGCCCGCCCGCCCGCCCGCCCGCCCGCCCGCCCGCCCGCCCGCCCGCCCGCCCACCCGCAGGCACATGCAGGCCTCTGCTATTGCGAGAATTCAGCGCTACTACATGAGTTGCTGCATAGTAGTATCGAGCACACATGAGAGCACACATGAGAGCACACATGAGAGCACACATGAGAGCATGAGTGCGTGGCAAATCCTGGCCCATTAACGCCAGTGAGATCCAGCCTGTGCCTTGTTGTTGTAAGGACCCTGGCACGCAGACTAGAGTCCAGAAAAAATGAAATGCCCGCCCAGACTGTGCGCGTGCCGCACCACTACACGTCTCCCCTATCCCTCCACCCTAATCGCCATATTTTTCCTCGCATAGGAGGAAATGCCCCTTACCTTGCGATCCCCTTGTGTGCTCATGTGTTAGCAACCGCGACAGTGCTTGCTGTCAATATCCTAGCTTTGTGAGGCCGACCCCCTTGAGCAGGGTAGGGTTCACCTAGTCCTTAGAAGACTGTAGTATTCCCTAGTCATGATGATAGGCGTACCTGCGCGCGCAGGGAGGTTGCTGCAGCGCATGGTCGTGCCGTCGATCCACATGTTTGATTGATGGATGGAGTGACAGTTGCCATCAGTTGATCCACATGCATGGTTGGTCCATGATTATCACAAGAAAGGACGCATGCAGTAACAGAGGCGGGTGCATGCATGCCAAGCAATAATGTAAGTGATTTCGGTGCAGTCATGCACATCTGCTATGCATGGGTACGTGCAATCATGCATGGAAGTGACTGCATGGGTGGGACGTAACAAAGGCCCACCACGTGTAGGCAGACGAAACCAATAAAGATAAAGTTGGGTGTTCACGTATTCAAGTGGTCAGGGGGAGCAACGCATAGCATTATCCAGTGGTGAGGAGGGGCTTTAACACCCCTTTTAGTACCCAGGAAGTGGTGATGAGAGAGGGTAGCCCTGAAGTAAAAACTGATCGGGGCCAGGTTAAAGTACAGCTCAAACGCACTTTGACCAGTTGCAACAAACGGTTTGGGTCGCGTCGTGCACAAGGACAAGTCGGCCGCCAAGTCAGCAGCTAGGTCACATATGGATGTAATGGCAAAACGATAGAACCTTTGCCCCCCCCACTTGGGTGCAGATGCTGTTCATTTCATGGTCACGCTGCCCATCGCGTGATGATGATGTGGCACAAACATGCTAGATTACCTTCGCCGCACATGATGATGATGTGATTCATTACACTACTTATGGCATCAGACACTTGGCCGCTATCTAGTGCGGATGCCAGCGGATACAATGGCCACTACTTGCACTAGCCAGACTGGCCCAACCTGAATGCTTACGCAGCCAAAGATAGCCACGTCACTGTATACCAAATGCATGTAAATAGATCTCAAGCTAGGTTGGCTCGCCTGCCAAGCTGTGCATCCATCTAGCTGGGTGGCATTAGGCATACCCATATCCCTCCAACTCAACTTGGAGCCTCCAAGTATCTACAGATCATTCCCACACACTTTAAACAATGCCAGAAAACAAACAAACAAACAAACAAAAGAACTCAGCTTTGTCACAAAAAATCTATCAAATCACACCGGTGTGGTACCAAACTTTTTCACTGTTATTTGGTTAATATTCCGGTTACGAGGTGCTGGCTTGTGGAGGTCCAGAGTGCAGCCGTGGTCAACCAGGAGTCACCTTTGGCCGGCTTCCGCCGGCGTGACCCAGTGAGTAGTACTCCTACTCACATCCGCCCCCGTGGGGCTAGCGATTAGATTCGATCCACTGGTTCATATTCCAGAATTTCGAAAGCACTTGCACCGCTCTTCGGTAAAGAGCTTTTTCGCACTTGGGCTATTGCTTGGGATGCCTTCGGATCAGGAGGCCCCTATAGCCGCGAAATCATGCGAGAGGTGCTGTGTTTGAATCCGGAACGGTACCAAGTATTTCACAATACAAAGTGTTTATAATGCACGGTGGTGCGTTTTTGCTGTAGTCTTTCTGCTGCTTGCTAACGAACATAGTGCTACCACCATGAGGATGCCTGTACATGTACCAGCCACTCACCGGCCTCGGCCTCCTGGCGCAGCTTGGCCACCAGCTGGCCGTTCTCCTCGGTGACGCGCGCTAGCTCATCGCACAACGAGGCCGTCTCCTCGCGATCTGCCGTCCAGGGCTCGCCGCGACAGGGGTCATAAATTAAGCCCCAAGTATGGGTTGGGTCAGCAAGCATGGGTTGTTGCAACCCATCATGGTAGTATAGTTGCGACCCACGATGGTAACCGGTGCAACCCACGATGGTGGTACTTGCAACTCGTTTTGGTAACCGTTGCAACACATGCTAGTAACCGTTGCAACGCATGATGTAACCAATGTGACACATGATGTTAATTGATGCAACGCATGATGTTAATGGATGCAACACATGATGTTCATCGATGCAACGCATGATGTTAATCGATGCAACGCATAATGGTGATAGGTACAGCACATGATGGCAATAATTGCAACGCAGAGTGGTCAACACAATCCCCAAACCGCATTGGGTCAACACTCGACAGCATGGGTGACTAAGGCTGCGGACATAAAACAGACACGAGCACGGCACTGACTCATTCAAGTTAAACGATGACAATGAGAAGCCATGGGAGGAAGTCAGAGGGTGCTATGCCTGCCTGCCATGTCAGCATATATATAGCTGATATGTATTATATATATTTATTGCGAATGATAAATTACGGAGATGAGATCGGCATGCAACATAAGGAAATCCAGAAAATGAGGAAGGACCGTAAAGAACAGAATCACCATGGCAGGCAAGGAGCAAGCCAACACTATATATAGGTGATATATATAAAAAATCTATAATTACTTACATTAGAGTGAAGACACCCGAACATAACCAAAGCCAACGCTAGCAAGATTTACCTGGTAGCTGATATATATACTACTGTGATATATATAGTTGGGTTTTCCTTATGTTGCATGCCAATCTCACCTCCGTAATTTATCATTCTCAATGAATATATATAGCTGAGATAAACATATATATATATCATAGTGTACCGGCTGTAGTTATTTTGTCTTGGTATCTCTTGTTAGCGTTGGCTTTGTTTATGTTTAGTTGGGTGCCTTCACTCTGATGTAAGTAACTATACTTTTTAACATATTTCAGCTGTATATATGACTAACGGCCAGCTCACTATTGGTGGGAAGGCAACGAAGGTCAGATGGGCGCAGCATGACTCGCCTAGGTGGCCCCACCACGCGGGTTGTGATACAGAGCACTCTTGTACAGGTGGCCCCCACGCACGAGTGGATTAGTACTGATCACTGTACTGATCACTGTACTGATCACTGTACTGATCACTCACAGGCGGCCTCCATCGACTCCGCCAGTGCCTGTGACCTGCGCGCCGCCGCTTCTAGCTCACCACACGCGGCCACACGGCCGTCCTCCATCTCCCTAAGACGTAAATGGGGCGTACCCAAGTGCACATGATGGTGGGTGGAGGGGTGAAGCGGTTGGTGGAATAACGGGCAGGGGGTCAGACATCTGGAGGGGGTGGTGTACATGTGGGGTGGCATACAGCCATTGATGAATTTGGGGCTAACTCAATGGCCAAGAATGACAGTGGTCTGAGGGAGGTACTTGGCCTGAGGCTTACATGACAGGGGAGCTTGTATGATCGAGTATAGCTCAAAGAAGGGATACTAGGAGAGAATAGTAAAGCAGCCATTCATGTCCCTGTTGGCAGTATAGGGATAGTTCAGTGAAGCAGAGGTCCTCGACATGACAGCCCTACTGAGCACATAGCCACAATAATCAGCACAGATGCGACTGTCTTCACTCTGCGGCTGCACCCTGCGTGGGTGCAGGTTGCAATCACATCGCATCGCAGTGACTAATGAACGCATGGATCAAGAGAGACGAGGAAAAAAGGGCTGAGGAGAGGGAAACAGCGTAAAGAAAATAAGATGACCATGAAAGGCACTTTGATATCAACAAAAGAAACGAAAAAAACCAATCATGATCATAACGAAATGAATCTGAAGCAGCTTTTTCTGGGTTCTAAAAAAAAGTACACATACAAAAAAAGCACAACAATCCCTTACCAGCACCAGCAGCCCTCTAGAGGGCGTAGATGGCATTCCTGCTCCACGAAACATGGGCAGCATGCATGCTACCTGGTGCATACCAGGGACAAGAGCCATTATTGTTGAATCATAGAGCTGACGCGCATACCTGATGCGTGCCGCGAGCCGCTCTGCCTCTTTGCGGCTGGCATCCGCCTGTTGTCGCCATGCCTGCTTCGGTACCGTGATGGCCCATGGTGAGGGGAAGGCAATACTTGTGGAAGCAAGCCACAGTCAAGGCACAGGAGGGGGGGGAGACAGATGGGGCGCATAGCAGAGGTTGCAGACGCAAAGGCCAGGGAGAGGGGAGCAGAAAGGGGTGCGAGGAGGAGGCCAGAAAGGGGTGCGAAGAGGCCAGAAAGGGGTGCAAGGAGGAGGAGGCCAGAAAGGGGTGCAAGGAGGTGGAGGGGGCCAGAAAGGGGTGTGAGGGGGAGGGGGCCAGAAATGGGTGCAAGGAGGTGGCCAGAAAGGGGTGTGAGGGGGAGGGGGCCAGAAAGGGGTGCAAGGCGGGGGGGGGGGCAGAAAGGGGTGCGGGGTGGAAAGAGCAGGAGGGGTGCGGGGGCGAGAAGGGTATCCGGGTGGGTGGAAGAGGAGGACAGAAAGGGGTGCGTGGGGATAAACAAGCAAGGCCACGCGCTGGATTCACGTACGCTGCAACCGTTAGAAAGAGATGCAGACTTGGTAAGAAAAAGGATAAGGGTTGGAAGGGGAAGAAGGACAGGAAGGGGAAGAAGGGGGGATGAATCGGCAGGCAGCAGGAAAGAGACTGATGCGCTGGACGTGCTTGCCCGTAATCATCAAGGCCGCGAGACAAGTGATCAGAACGTGCCTTCGCTACACACACAAACAGTGTCTACGCTGCCACGTCCGCGTGTACTCTTGGGGTCGATAACACTCTGGCGGGAGAGGTATGGGGGTTGGTGCTGACACCCTTCAAAGGAGGCCTGGGGCTGCGTGTCGGTGGGGTTTGAAACAGGAAACTGGCCCCTACCTTGCAGGTACCCTATAGCTCTGATGCATCTCAGGTACAAACCGCGCACATATCATCACAGTGCCATTCTTTCAACTGGCTCAAACTTACTTCGGCTGGCTCTTGTTTGCTGGCTCTTGTTTGCTCTTTTCCCCGCCTTGCTTTCATGATTTACAGAAGTATTTATCGTCGATGCATATTTATCATCACGTAGAGGCACACAGCCATCACACTTTCCATCGAATGGGTAAAGTACCAGTGGCTAAGCAAGCAGCCTCACCTTGCAGCACGACCAGCCCTTCCTGTGTAATCAGCAGCTCCTCTAGTGCTACCTCCCATTGGAGGCTTTGGAACCAGGAAGGCCAAGGGCAAGACTTCATACATCCAAGGAGACTTTCATACATTATAACAGGCATTCAGGGCAAAAGGAAAGCAGACAGGGCTACAAAAAAAAAAAGACTATTGCGTTGGTGATTAACCATAACCATTGACTCAGGAAGTTCACATGAAATGTCAAGCTTCACGCCTATACCACTTCAGGCGTGTGCGGGGTAGGCATGCCATCTGGCACCTGCAGCATCCGTCCTTTCCGCGTGGCCTGTCTTTGACCCCTGACAGTTCCTCGTAACACAATTAAAAACTTGCGGACAAGGGAGGCGCAGCTTCCATGCTGCTGCACTCCGTATGTTCAGGGATGCCAGGTGGGCCTGCTCGCGCGTCGTGTGCGAGGCCACATTTCGACGCAACCTTTTCGTCACTGCGTGAGGCGTGAGGTTCGTGAGCCACACACCTCCACCTGGGAGGCCAGCACCGCCGCCTGCTCCTCCTTCTCCTTCTGCAGCGCGTGGAACTTGTCTCGGAAATCCAGTTGTGCGCGCCAGTGCGATAGGTCGCCGCTCGCCACGTGGCCGCCACACTGGGGCCTTGCCTTGGCTTCTGGATGCATTGGCAACCAGGCACAGATTTGAGATACCGCCATGACAAAGCACGTAAGATGACATTCCTTTTTTTAGAATGGCAAGAATAAAGGCATGATGTATCGATCTAGAACAAACAAATACGGATAATAAAAACTAAAAGCCGGTGGATGCAGCTTAGGTTATTACAACTGGCGAAATGGAAAACTCGTAGGCTTTCTGTTGCAGGAAAACAAGCATACAGCCAGGATACAGCATAATATTGGTTCACCATTTACAATGCTAGAAAGTACGGTCCAACCGACGCACAAACATGAGGCCACGAATTTGATCTTTACGGTCTAATTGTTTAGGACGCAAACGCCTCCATGGTCCACCACGTGGAGACAATCCTAATGGAAAACTGATGGGGTGAACATTTTTTAAAACGCTTGCTTGCTGTTGGAAGTAGGACCCAAAAACGCACTTCAAACTTGCGAGGTCTCTTTCGTTTCATTGCCGGCCTACTTTTTTTGGTGAATCGAAGCGCACCTTCTTCAAAAGTTTGCAGCTTAAGTTCCGCGAGCTTCTGCCTTTCTCTAGCCACAAGGAGCTGTGACGCTGTCTCCATGCGGATCGTGTCGCACTCATCGTATTCCTGCGGTGAAAGGGAAAAATGAAGCCCGCGATACGTGTAGAAAACGCACTCGTCCAGAGCATAAATGATCCCAGCGTGATTGGTACGTGATTGGGAAGTGGCCGACTGCAAAGCCATCGAGGCCGCACCTGTGACAACGTGCTAGCAAGCTGCAGAAGCTCATCCACAATCTTTCCTGCCTCCATGGCCGTCCAAATATAACTGTTTTCTTAACTTTCCTGACCTTGACTAGCTAGTCTGTGAAATTGAATCGCCCCAGCTGATAGAGGTATCCTGTTGCGTAAAAAGTACAACAACGTTTCCGAAGCGGCAGCTACTCCCAATTTTAGCAGTCGTCACACCACGTCGGCAGAATCACGGATTATTCCAAACGGCCTTAGCAATAACTCCATCTGTCTGTGTGTACGGGAATCGAAGGGACCATAGCATCACGCGGTGGCGTACGAGAAAATGTCGAGCTGTTGACCCGTAACCAATCTTACTCAGGCATGTTTTAGGCACGAAGTGCAAGTCAGCATACGCAGGCTCAATCCCGTCAACTGATTATGCACCATGATAATTTAGCGATTAATGATCAGACCTGCCTCCGGACGCGTGCACGGTGCAAATAGTGCATCAATTGAGGCCAAGCTGGCAAGGTAGCGCACGTGTCCTCGTCGACTGTCGAGCGCGAAAAGAGGCAACACAGACACCCCCTGATAATCAAAATACTTTGTTGTTACCCCTTGTGTTAATAATTAACCCGACATGACGCATGGCGCGCAAGTTTAAAATTGCACAACGGACGTTAGTATTACTTGATAGTGTCTATCTAAACCGTCCCGCACGCCGCCACTTCCGTCATACGGTATTGGCTCCTGATACTTCTACTTAACAATTTAAGTATTTGAAGAAGTTGCAGCCGTACCGTATAGGTGCCGATATGCGGCGTGGGATCCAACTTACTGACTGACTGACTGACTGATGTGCCGATCGAGATGAACCTTTGGCGCGCGAACCGGCACACCGCCCGCGGGCAGGCGTGTGAAGTTGGATTTCTGGCCCGGCAGACGCGAGCTTTTTGCATCTCTCTGCGCAGCGGTGCAGGCAGGCAGATATTTGGCTGGCCTGGCAACCATCCCCTGCCGCTGACAGCTCCAAGCGGTGGGCTTTCTGTTTATTAAAGCGGTAATTCCCACCTAGCCGGGGCTTGTCTCTCGATAGCGTACGTAGTTGCTGCTTAAAATGGCGTCGAAGGCTGGAACCGTCGGCTCCAAATTGAGGGCGTTCTGGGACAGTCCGTCGGGTCCGAAGACGACACATTTCTGGGGGCCGGTGATGAACTGGGGATTTGTGCTTGCGGTGCGTCATTTGGGCGCGCTTGAATTGGACGCAGCAGGACTCCTTCTTCTTTGTGGTCATTGGGGGTGGCGTCCACCAAGTTTGCTGGCTCTAGCGGCTAGTTGTTTGGGGTAGATGCGGGCGCCCGTGGAGAGAGAGCATGAGTCTTGTAAATCCATGTCGTCATGTAGTATTAGTCTGATCTAGACAATGCAGTTAGCTAGCCGATTCTGCCGACCCTCGGCTGCCCTTGCAACCGCTCTAGGCTAATTTCTTCACCTGTGACATCTTCATTATAACGGGACTACCGGGGAACGGACTTCATATCCCTCGCATATCGCGATTGTAGCCTCCGCGCATATTTGGACTCCCTTCTTGGTTGGGAAACTGTGGTATCTTACTGTCCCAGACTTGCAGGGAGGTCCTTAAGCTCTAAGCAGGGCCCCTCTCGTATCAGTTATTTTACACTATGTGCAGCTCATCTGCCGCTACTCGCTTTGTAATTCCACAGGACAGTATGGCAAGGATGTTAGTGTGGACTAGGACGGCAAAGCGGGGTGTGGAATGCATGGCCGTGCTCCTTGTGTTCTCTAGTATTCAGCGAGACAGGCTAACGGAACACAGCCTTTTGTTATTGGACCAGGCAGCCTGCACGCATTTGCACAAGAATTTTCAGTCCTTTGCTCAACTAACTGAGCTATGTGGCATCAGGCCAGACCGGCAGCAGGGCATGGTGTTGGCGGCCTCGTCGGTTCATGCGTCAAATGGTTTACGGGTTGATAAAGTTGATGGGTTGGTGGATTTGTGAGCATGTCCGTGCTCGGGGCGCTGCTGGTGCGTTATGGGAACACAGAAAGAATGTATGAAGGAGCAAGACTGATTGTTTTTACCTAATTTGTTTAGAAAGTTTGGAGGCCGTCGTCATCGACGATGGCTGGTCGTACCGCTACTGCACATCTGAACTCGTTCTCTCCCTGAAAATGTAGAGTATACCCACCAGGTCCCTCATTCTGTTTTTGTGTGCCTGCATGCATGGGCACCCATATTAATGATGAATTAATTAATGGGCGCCTGTGTTCTAGGCTTTGGAAGTACCACCTCTCTCTCTCTCTCTCTCTCTCTCTCTCTCTCTCTCTCTCTCTCTCTCTCTCTCTCTCTCTCTCTCTCTCTCTCTCTCTCTCTCTCTCTCTCTCTCTCTCTCTCTCTCTCTCTTTGCGCATCGGAGATCTATGCATGCCTCCTGAGGCTATCTATGCTCACGTTCACCGGGCGCGCTCATGGCGTTTCATGGCCCAGGGATGGCCCAGGGAGGAAAAGCACCTACTTGCATCCGTTCTGCCGGACCCCCGTGACGCTCCCATTCGAAGCGCGCTAGTGACTGAATGAACCTGTCGGTCTGCCTGTGCATCTGCGTGTGCGGCACTCTGAACAGTATCTCCACTCCGTGCTCGCATCGGCATGCCTCTCTCTTGGCCTGCTCTCCCCTGCGTTTGCATATCGCTGTCTTTATTTGTGTCTATCTCTCGCTGTCCGCGCACACAGGGGCTGGTTGACATGAAGAAGCCACCAGAGCTGATCTCGGAGAAGATGACGGGCGGTGAGTTATAGAGTTATTGTGACCACCCACGTCGTGCTGGCGCTAACTGGGAAGTGACCACCCACGTCGTGCTAGCTCTAACTGGGAAGTGACCACCCACGTCGTTCTGACCTGCTGTGGGGCATACTGACCACCTGTACCTTGTGCCTCGCCACGCGGACCACCTGTTTGCTTAGCGACTTACAGCAAGGAACCCGCTTCAGGGGCAGGCTGACCCATCCGTGCACAGCAACCCTTGAAGCATGGTGACTGAGCAGGGGCCAAGGTCAACCGCTCGACTGCTGCTCGTGTGCAGCAGCCTTGGACGGCACCCATCGCCTATTTGGTAGTATTATATTACTTGGGGAGCCTCTACCGTGAAACCTGTCTTCGCCTGGAAGCCGTTGTGTCTGCATGTGCTAGCCTACCCCCTAGCCTACCCCCTAGCCTACCCCCTAGCCTACCCACTAGCCTACCCACTAGCCTACCCACTAGCCTACCCACTAGCCTACCCCCTAGCCTACCCCCTAGCCTACCCCCTAGCCTACCCACTAGCCTACCCACTAGCCTACCCCCTAGCCTACCCCCTAGCCTACCCCCTAGCCTACCCACTAGCCTACCCACTAGCCTACCCACTAGCCTACCCCCTAGCCTACCCCCTAGCCTACCCCCTAGCCTACCCCCTAGCGTACCCCCTGGCCTACCCCTAGCTTACACCCTAGCTTAGACCCTAGCTTACTCCCTAGCCTACCCCTAGCCTACCCCCTGGCCTACCCCTAGCCTACCCCCTAGCTTAACCCCTAGTGCCAGTGGCTGTAACTGCAGCCACCAGCTGCCCTACAAAGCCAATCACCCGCCAACGTCCCACTCTTGCGCCTCCTAAAAGTGAGGAATGGGGTAGCTGGCTAAGGCCTAGATTGGATCATGTTTTGTGTGCATGCTACGCCATTGTAAGCACCCACACCAACGGCAGCATCTCAGTAATGCTGCCAACGACCCCCCCACATGCGGCACCTTCCCTGAAAACCTTCGTCCCTTCCCACATCCTCTCTTTCCTCATCGTTCTTTCTTCCCCGATTTTCTCTTTCCTAATATTCTTGCCTCCATTCCTTTGTCTTGCCTCCCTTGCCTTCCCATTTTCTTTCCCTCCTGCTTTCCCCTCCCTTCCCTTTGTGTTTTTCCCTTGCCTGCCCTCTCCTCCCCCCCCCCCCCCCTTGCGTTCTGCTTTCTCCCGCCCCCACAGCCCTGTGCGTGTACAGCGGCCTGTTCATGCGTTTTGCGTGGATGGTCCAGCCACGCAACTACATCCTGCTGGCCTGCCACGCGTCCAACGAGTGTGTGCAGCTCTACCACCTGTCACGCTGGTATAACTGGTGGGTAGTCGGATGGTAATCGAGTGGCTGATGGGGCTGGTGGTTTGCTTTGTCTGGATTTGATGATCGTCAAACCAACAGCAATTCATGAGTTTGTGGTACCAGTGACGTTCACGCACGGCGTCTTGTGTGGAAAGTGCCATGACATTTTTTTTTATTTTTTTTTTTAATTTTCTCTCAAGCAGGAATCACCACGACTTCCAGGGACCTTGTGTTTACGTCGTCCCCCCCCCCCCGACAAAAGAAAAAAGAAGCATGTATGGATATGTTCAGCCTGCTAGGCGAAAGGAGAGGAAGGTGGCGAAGGGCGGGCAGTGGACGCTACTGAACAGTACTGTATAGTTTTTTGCTGCGAACAACCAAGTTGTTGGGCCCTGCATCGACTCACGGTGTGCTATCTAGTACTAAAAGTATGTGTTGATCGTCTTGTCAATTCTAGGTAGGGCACAACTCGTATTCCCGTCATGCGTAGCGTATACTTGAATCTTCAATGCATGCATCGTGTCATTGGCATACGCATGGTTGGCATATTTACTGGTAATCGCGGTCACTGGCCATGTGCTTGCGTGCGCCGGGGGCTCGCAGGCACAGCCAACAGCAGGCCTCCAAGCCATCCCCAGAGGTCGTGCCGTCCCGTGCCGTATGACAGATCAAGGGTTGGAGGCAGATTACAGCTCCAGGGCCCCAGGGATATTCCATTGTGCCCCAGCTGGCCGGTCTTCGATCTTGGGCATTGCATGCGCATGTAATGACAGTCATGAGCTTTTTTTCCGTGCATGTGACCTAGCAGGATGCTAGCAGCGGGCCAGTCATGGGTCTAATTTAGGAAACAAGGGCAGCCCTTGCTCGGGAGCATGTGGCCTGCTGGAGTGCTGACCAGTGCTGACCTGATCAGTGATGGTTGCACAAACCACCCCCTATGATCCTGCAACGTTGCGCCATCTGGGCGTTACACGCGGAACGCATACATCATGGCCCGGGCCTAGCGTCTGGCGCCCGGCTCCTGTTTTGAAACTGGTGAATGCTTGCGTTGGCTTCACAGCCTGCATGGGATTCGGCAGCCTGGCTTTCGGCGTCATGGCTGGTCGTTCCTGATGTACATGCAGCCCCTGCTGGCATTTCGAGGAGCTGCATGGAATTTGATAGCCCTCTTTTGAAGAGAATGATAGGAGTATATTCTTGACTAGGAACATCGGAACCAGCAATTGAGGCAGACATGGACTAGCATGACTTCCTAGCACAGCCTGTACACCCTGATGGTTGCAAGCCAGAAGAGGGCAACCAGGTTCCCATTGAACGTGGCCAGGTTTTTCTATGTGCAGGGAGCCTGAAAGCATGCTGGCAGTGTAGACATTGCCTAGGAACCAAGTGTAAGTGATATGAAACCAGATGTACTTCCACTGTGAGCCAGACATTGCAAGATGCTCTATACACCTTTGTTACATAATTGTTATTCAATTTTTACTCTTTAGGTACTTCAACTTCTTCAATGCCGGTCTTCACGAGTGCTGTGGGCAACTGGAGCTAGTGTGCGCATCATGCTTTATGCGCTGTGAAGATTGATGGAGATGAGACGAAAATTTATGCCCATGCGATCCGCAACGTGACTTGAAAATGTAGGATCTCCTTGACGACACCCTGAAGTGGCCCGCGCTGCCAGCCGGCACATGTTAGTGCACTTGTTGTTAGCTGGATTGACCATCTCTCCAAAAACCCGGTTATATGAAACGGTGTGACTGCATGCCGCGGAGCATGAAATCCTCAACACAAAGCTTCTCTGACAAGAACTCCTTTTCCTGGAGCATGTAGTTTCCTGGCAACAGTCAATCTTACAGATCTATGGTAAACATTTCATGGGGCAAGAACGACAAAAATAAGTAAAAATGTGAATCTCATGACAGGGCCGCAATGCATACATCCTCACTGGATTGGATAATACGGTGGGGGCGGTTAGATGACAGAACTGCCATCCGCCTGCAATATAGCCCAGGCAAGGACTTGCACATCACCGCAACCCGCAATGCGCCAACGTAGGAGATATGCAGTGCAGCGAGCCTGTGACACAAATCACGCCTACGACCCTCCCATCCCTACAGCCCGTGTCCTCGTGTGGACCAACGCCATCGCCTCCCTTGCACCCCCCCTCATTAGTTGTCATCACATCCACACACGACCATCGCCCGTGGTAACTACAGACCTCACCGCTCCTACGATGAACCACCACCTGATGCTGGCGATCCTGTTGCACACTTTCCTCTGCCAGACCCGATCTACATACCGTATATGACCCGATGGAGCACATCTCATAATCATATGCATCACGAGACAAGGCCAGAGCGTGAAGCGTGTGTGCCGCCTGATCAATGGCAGCCTCTATGCTGTCACACGCCACCACAGCCTGAGCATGGCCTCGATCCATCTCAACGCTGCCACCTGGCAAAGAGTACCGGTCCTCACCGGGACCGCCAGCATTATGTCCTTTCCAGGGCCTGTGCCCCACAGCCAGGGCTGCTCCACTCAGCCCGATTCTCTCTACACCTCGTCGCTTTGCTTCCGTCTCCAGCGCGTCCCTCCAGGCCTCTTGCAGCAGCGCCGGCGGCGTCGAGCGCAGGGAGCTCCCGCCCACAGGGATGCGCGTGACGTACACAGCACAAGGGCGGTGAATTGAGAACCCACGTGACTCTGTATCAGCGCAGCCACTAACGTCATTGTTTACATCTGGCACAGGCACAGCCGCCAACTCCACAATCGAGGATAAACTTGCTGCCCCAAGGGGTGCCTCTGCTGCCTCTGTGTCTGTCTTGTCCTCGACATCCTCCTTTCCATCAGCCTTGCCTGATAGAGCCGGATAGAGCCCGGTCGAGGCCTCGCTGCTGCCACTGGCACTGCCGCAGCCATTTTTCCCACCAATGACATTACCACCGCCGCCACCACCGCTACTGCCGCTGCTGCTACTGCTCTTGTCACTACCGCTTCCAGGACAAATGCCACCGCTAGTGCCGCTGCCGCTGCTGGCTCCCCCTCGGGAGTACGTGCGCAGGAAAGCGGACGCAAAACCTGCGTGGTCCTTGTCGGTGGCCATCGCGACCACCAGCGCGACGGGCAGGGAGGCCGGCAGCGTCTCGATAAGCGTCTCTGCCAGTACACCGGCTGCTGAGGGTGTGTGCGCTGGACAGTGGACAAGCAGGGGGCCATGCGCGAGGCGAGTCACACCACACGACTTGGCAAGTTTTGCAAGCTTTGTTTTGCCAGAGGTTTCAACATTTTCAGCGAAAGGCGAAGCAAGAAATCTTGCAAGCCAATTAAGTTGTCGTTGAGGCGTTGTACGCACGGGCGGAAACTGATGGGGCACAACATACATGATAAGTGCTACGGGCGGATGCCCGAATCAAATGAGCAAAGAGTGCGCGGGGTTCTAAAAAAACTATTTGATAACGGTACAGTTTAAAAAAAGGGGAGGGTGATTAGGGGTGAGGGGGTGGGATAGGTGGGGGTGGATGGGTGGGGGGTGAAGGGTGCATCAAGGGGGAGAAAGCACAGGAGTGGGGTATCAACACAGGCCCTCCCTCACCTCCATCGATCACAATGGCCAGGTCGCCATGGCGCAGAATCTGGAAGCGGCCAGGGAGTACGGTCTCCTCCAACCCCTGGGTGATGGCCTCCTGGGTGATGCCGCCCCACCCTGGGGCAGGCAGCATTGCACAGCCAGCAGCAGCAGGCAGCAGCGCGTGCACAGACACACAATTGGGGTTGCAGCCATTCACGCGATATCGCAGCTCATGAAACAAACCTTAAGTCTTAAACGCTAAACAGAACATTACATAATCCCTAAGCCCTTAGCCCTACACCCTTATGATGGCTCGTACCACAGGGTGGATGTCAGCCAGCCGGGCGGCAAGGCACACAACGACGGAGAGACGCTGTGGCGATTGGGAT
>RPFO01000184.1:514880-656679 GCA_009746045.1 Mesostigma viride
ACAGGCACGAGAATATCTGTCCTGTATGACAGTGAAATCATGATTGTTTGAATCCACACTATCTACAATGTACAACGGTTGGTCAAAGAAACTAGGAACATTTGCGTGCGATTGGGAACAAACTGGACCCTGCTTTCTGGACACCCGACATAGCGGTAAGAACCTCCATCTGTCCAATGAAGGGAAGACAGCGCACCTTCCTTCCTCAAAACCAGCGCCGCGCACACGGCCGTCGCCGCGTTGTCCCTCTGATGCCTCCCCCTCAACGGCAGCCGCGTTGGGGGAAGCCGCCAAGGACCCGGGAGAAGCGGATCGCAGGGGGGAGCTGAAAGAGAGGAGGGAGAAGGAGAGGAGGGAGAGGTGGGAGCTGAGAGAGAGGAGGGAGAAGGAGAGGAGGGAGAGGTGGAAGGTGAAGAGGGCGTGGAAAGGGAGAGGGAAGGGGAAGAAGGCGAGGAGGAAAGAGATGGTTGCCTCGCAGGCTCCTCATGAGAACTTTGTGTGGGCCGGGCAGCGGTGGCTACAGGGACTGCTCCTTCCCACTGTGTACCAGCTCCTGCATGGCTTGGGCTATTACGAGACAGGATGTTCCCCCCCTCCAAGAGGGTGGCTGATGCGAATGCTGGCACAAAGGTGACCAAAGAGCCCGCACGCCCCAGCTGCTCCCAGTGAACGGGTGCCCTGCCAGCTCTTGCCCCCTCCTTGCTGGGCTCGTGCTCCTGCATGCGACCCTTTCGGCCCTCTGTCTGGCTCTCTCTTCCGTTCTCTCTTTCCTTTCCCGGGCTGGATTTCCGCCCCCTCGCCTCCTCCCTTGGATTACCGCTGGAGCTATGGCGTTCGACCAAGGGTTCGCGGGTGCCCTCACAAAGCCAGGCTTCGTGGGCATCGCCCCGGCTGCCCTTGTCTGCCTCGTTTTCCGCCAGGGACCCTCCTCCCTGCAAACCATCTGCCAGGGGCACGCAGAGGACCTCGTGGGGCACCAGGGTGGCGGGGGCGCCGGCGCGTGCGGCAGCATCCAGCACGATGCGGAGTGCCTCCGGGGAGTCCTGCGTGGCCACAACCACCTGACACGGCGCCCAGCGGCAAACCAAAGGAGGGCACGTGGGAACAGCTTATATTTAGCGATACTGGTTGGTCAGAGGGTTGGAAAAGGTTGGTCAGAGGGTTGGAATCTGGCTGCTGTGCATGTTGGAAACTGGTTGGTCTCCGTGTTGGAAACTGGTTGGTCTCCGTGTTGGAAACTGGTTGGTGTGCCTGTTGGAAAGTGGTTGGTTAGAGTGTTGGAAACTGATCGGTTAGAGTGTTGAAAAGTGCACATGTCGTACAGGCAGACTGGTTGGGCGGATTCCAGCCGTGGAATCCGTTCGGTGGGAAACTTGGTTGTAACACTGATGGCGAGGGCTGATCGTGCAGTACGATGTGAACAATTGAAAAACAGGTGGTGCAAAAAGCTTAGCATTGCCTGGCTTTTCACAAGTTCCTTGAAACTAACCGCATGTCTTCCTTGAAACTGACCACTAGTTACCAAGTAGACTTGACAGCAAAACTAAAGCCGGCAGGTAGGCAGCTCTGCCACAATGTTGGGCTGAGAGCTACAGAGAACAAAGCATTCAGTAGTCTATATTTAGCATTCAGTACTCTACAGATTATTTTGTACAGCTGCCTGCACTATGAGCACCTAGGCAGGGGCGTACACCATGCCACGTGAAGACGTGAGCTGTGGAAGCCAGCCAAGGGAACCGGCACCAGCGGGAGTGTAATGCAAAGAGTGTAAAGCAAAGTGTGTAATGCAAATCCAGTGCTGCAAAAGAGTATAGTGTAAAGTGTGTAATGCAAAGTGCGTGATGCGAGGCGAGTAATTCAAAGAGTGGAATGCAAAGAGTGGAATGCAAAGAGTGGAATGCAAAGAGTGGAATGCAAAGAGTGGAATGCAAAGAGTGGAATGCAAAGAGTGGAATGCAAAGAATGGAATGCAAAGAGTGGAATGCAAAGAGTGGAATGCAAAGAATGGAATGCAAAGAATGTAACACACAGAACTAAGCCATGTATGGTGTGTTTGGTGACGAAGCTCAGTCCAGAATTAAGGTGGCAAGAAAAGGGTGTGTGCTTTGCGAGCTGTAGCACCCCTCCCAACTCCGCACTTTCCCCACCCCGCCAACCCCACACTTCCCCACGCCTCCAACCCCTAACCTTTTTCCTTGGCTCAGGTAACCCCAACAGGACAGCCCTTCATCCAGCCATATGGCTGTCCATGAGACGCCACCGCAAAATACAGCGTGCACAGCATTATATATATACTACCATATCATTTTCATTGAATAGTAGACATCATTCTCGATGAATATTTATACTACCATATCATTCTCATTTGATAGTAGATATCATTCTCGATGAATATATATACTACTACGTCCAGAAGAGGACCATATCACTCTCATTTGATAGTAGACATCAACCTCGATGAATATATATACTACTACGTCCAGAAGAGGATCGAGACCACGGCTTACTGGGCGACCGGACTTGATGATGCCAGCTTTGGCCGCAGCGATGGACTCCAGGGTCCCCCCCAGGACGTCCGCGTGCTCCATGCTCAGGTGGGTGATGACAGCCAATGCGAGGTTGTCTGGTGGCACCACGTTGGTCGCGTCGCGGATGCCCCCAAGCCCAGTCTGTTTGCCGGGGCCATCCGAGGGGGATGGCCAGTCACGACAAGTAAGACCCCAATAACGGTCATAAGGAGCTCCGGTTGTAACAAAACCCCAATAAGGCCCCAATAAGGCCCTAATAACGATCGAAAAAAGGATTACAATGGGACCCCAGTGATGTCACCATGAGACTCCAATAAGGACCACGAAAATGATAACACGAAGGATCAGTTTAAGGACCGCAATGATGTCACAATAAGGGTACGATTAGCATCCTATCAAGGATCACCGATTCACCGTGAAGACCACAATGAGATAACATCGATAAGCAAAAGGCTGTCAAGCAACCAGGAACTGGATGTGGTCTACTCACCATAGCATGGCCAGTGCCACAAATAGAATGCAACTTCTAGGGGGAGGACAGTAAAAGGGAGGGAAATAAGGTTCTTTCTCTAGGGTTTTTGCTCGGATTCACTTTCTTGTGGCAAGCCTCAGGCATCGCGCCACGTGCCACACCTCGCACGCACAAGCATACAAAGCCATACTATACAAAATATACATACCAAAACAGTATATAACAGTATCAGGCATATAATAATAGCACAGTAGTAGGAAATAATAATACTATGATATCTAACTATCAGGCTTTGTATCCTGGTATGTCATGCCTCGAGCACCTCCATAGTAGAATTTCTACACACAGCCATGTTTCCACAGTGCGATTTCTACACACAGCCATGTTTCCACTGTGCAATTTCTACGCACAACCATGTTTCCACAGTGCAAGTTCTACACACAACATCAAAGTTCCGTTTATCAGGCATTCGCATCCTTCCCACCTCGAGCACCGCGACGCCGAAAACCGCGAGCAAGAAACGTGTTTAAAATAAACAAACAAAATTTTAAAAATAATTTACACAATGAGGACACGTGTATTCCTTATCTCCAGCCCACGCATGCACGCCACATACCTCCCGCACGTTCACCCGCCCTGAGCACCCACCTCGAGCACGGAGATGCCACATGCCGCCATCCTCGAACGTGCTACACCTGGAGCGCACGGCTATGCCTTGCGCACTCGCATCCTTCTTACCTCGAGCACCGAAATGTCGACACGTTCGTCCACAAAGTGGCGCAGCGCGAGAGCAGTGAGCACCTGGCAGGGTGCGCGCGACCCGGAGGCGGGCAGCAACGATGCAAGGTCCGGGCAAGGTCAGGGAGAGCGGGGGGGGGGGAGGGGGGATGGGGGCAAGTACACCAGAGCATAGGCTAAGAGATTGTGCTGACCAACAGGAACCAAGTATGGACCAATATGGAGAGCTGTTGACACATCGTGACATAAGTCAACCGCTGTTGACGGCAATTGAACAATTATTGACCGCAATCGAACCATTAGCGACCGCACTTGGCGGGATGGTTGATTGCGAGGGAATGATGAATTGGGAGCAAGGCTGGCGGCCAACGATTGAAGGGGACAGTGAATGCATGATAGCTGCGAGCAAACGCAGTTCTTACTGCTTAGGTTGACAACCCAGGGACACACCAGGTTGACATCCAGAGGGACGGGTAGCGACAAAATGCTATTTATCTCTTCAACTGATATTTACAGGCGTGGGTATTTACAGGGAAAACGGCTTCCTATTCCACACTGTCAACGCACTGACTAAGAAACCATCTTCCTAAAATGAGGTAGCACGCCCCTACCAAGGACAACTGGGGGCAAAGGCTACCGCGGGCCCCGCAAAAAAACTTATGTTTTAAATATGTTTCAAAAACTTACAGCAGAGTAAAGGCACCCACGTAAAAATAAACAAAGCCAATGCTAACAAGAGATACCACGACAAAACAACTATACAGCCGGCGTGGGACACTTGATCCACACCGCGGAATGAAGTAAAACAGCCTAATAACCGTGCTGCAAACATTTATTTACCACTGATCGCCATGGCGACCAGCCTTTTCATAATAAACAACGAGACCACTGATCGCCGTGACGACTCACCTTTTCATAATAAACAACGAGACCACTGGTCGCTGTGACAACTCGCCTTTTCATAATAAACAACGAGACCACTGGTCGCTGTGACGACTCGCCTTTTCATAATAAACAACGAGACCACTGATCGCCGTGACGACTCGCCTTTTCATAATGAACAACGAGACAACTGGTCGCCGAGAGGACTCGCCCCCAATAAGATACACAACACTGACACTGCCCACGTTCACCGTACACAACGCAACATTGTTGCTATTGTTCCCACACATAACGGGGCCCGGCATCCCACGTGTGATCTCAATGGACGCTAATATCTCCCTGGAAGACAAAGCCCTTCCCATTCTTACTGATCGAGACAAAGTCGAGACGCCCTCTTCTTACTAAAAAAAGACGGCTCCTTCAAAGCAAGTACCAAAGCAATGCACAGGTGCTACCACTTTCATTCCTCAACCGGACTAATTGTTGATTAATGATCCACAAACCGGACTAGATAAGAAAGCCTTGCAACCCCCCCTTTCACTCCCCTCTCCTCCCCTGTACACCCACCCACCCTGCCAGCCAGACTTCGCTCAGGCGAACTTGTCAACCCTCAACTAGACTTAATGATGCGTCCTTCTACTAGGGGCTAAGATCCCTCCAGGATGCGGTAGGGGGCGGACGCATCGTTATATTATTGTTATTATTTATCTATCGATCATCATCAATTTTATGTGTTGTGCTCCACAAACCATAATTAGAAGCCGTAGCCATACAGATACACACCCCTCTCCCATCTTTCTAGACCAGCCTCGAAGTGGCACAAGATACCCCCCACACACAACACACACACACACACACATAAACACCCACCCACCTACACACCCACACCTACATACACACACCACACCATTTCCCTCCCTTTTTCACCCCGCTATCCACACCCTGCCACCCACCTCAAAGTGGCTGACCGGGTTGCTGGCGTGGAACGCCTCAATCGCAGCCCGGTGCCTCCCCACCAGTGCTGCCAGCTGTACCGGGTCGATGTCTCTTCTCGCGACCGCGGTCTTCCTGGCAGGGTCTATTATTGTGCTGGCAACCGCAGAGTTGCCTGGGGGGGGATCCAGGATCGATATGCGCTCCGTGATGCTGCTGATGTGAGGGCTGGGGTGGTGACAACCGTGATAGTCGTCAAACGGATAACAGAGCCACGAACAGACCAGGGCGTGGGACAACCATGCGGTTGATGTGAGGGATACGGCACGATGCCGCTCCAATAGTCGCAGCAACTAGCAGTGCCACGAACAGACCAGGGCGTGGGACAACCATGCGGTTGATGTGAGGGATACGGCACGATGCCGCTCCAATAGTCGCAGCAACTAGCAGTGCTGGTCTAATAGCCAGGTGCCGACCATGGACTAAACCAGGGTGACAGACAAGTATAAGCTGATTTGATGGACGGGGTGCGATACTATGTGTAGGACAAACAGGCATGGGGCGTATCACATGATATAATAAAAGAAAAGAAAATATGTAAGAAAGGGGAAGGAGTCGATGGTGGACGAAACCAGACCAGTAAACCAGCGTAGGCAGACTGGAGGGCTGGGGCGCTACAATCACGCTCCTACTCAAATAAACAGTATCTGATAGAGCCAGTGGACGATGGCGGATATAATGGATGGTGGACAAGGATAGAGAAACCACCAGGCTGTACAATACCTGCCATATACTATACTTGTCATATGCTGTACCTGTCTAATACTATACCTGTCTTATGCTGTACCTGCCATATACTCTACTTGTCATATACTATACTTGTCCACACTCGAGGTGTGACAGGCAACAACAAAATACGACATCCTGGAAAGATTGCTCGAAAGCCATTCACTGACAAGAATGTGGTGAGAGAGCTGGTGCATGCCGGGTTGGGCCCGACAAATGACAAAGTCAGAAACGCAGGAGGGTGCCGTCGGGACCAGCCTGGGGTGCATGTGCACCCCACACTTTCCATGTTTAAGATTGGGGTCCGGCCGACCCAGGGCTGACGATCTTTAAGTTGAGAGCGGTAGGATCTTAAACCTGATGCGGTGCACCTGAGTACATAATCTATATCGCATACCACTGACCTGCCATTTGCACCTACTTCAAGATCTTTTGCCCAAAACCAGCCCTGCGATCTTAAACCTGAATTTTCAAAATCCATGGTCTCAAGATCTTAAACCTAGGAATCTTAAACGAGGGGCTGGGGGTGTAAAACAAATGGCGACCTTTCTAGTCCCACGTAGCCGGATGTTCGAGTTTCCTAGGCCATCACAAAGAGCATGCTAACTATTATGCGTATGTAATGCCGTATCTACTGTTCTTAGATAGGAAACTAGAAGGAACTACGCTTGCCATGCGCCCCCGCCCCCCCCACCCCCCCACACACAAACATGGTGTACAATGCCAGCCAGGACCGTGTACGGTAATACCGCCAGTGAAGGTGAAGCAGAGAGCCGGTACACTTGTGCCCCCCCCACCCCTAGAGGTAGGTGAATACGAAAGCTGCGGCGCGTGTGCCCCCACGCTAGCGGCAGGCGAAAGAAAGCTGGTGCCCCGACACACCTGGTGCCAAGGCCAGCCGCAATCTTCCGGCGCGGCCTTATAGGGTGCCCATCACACGCATGCCAGCAGCTACAAGAGGAGAGGGAACGTGGGTGCCTTGTCTGGGCACGTACCTTGCTTCGACAGGGTTATTCTCTTACCTGGCAACGAGGCCACCTCAGAGAGTTCATCGTGCTTATCGATAACACACAGCTACTTGGGACGTGGATGGGAGAAAGCGGGTGCGGTTGTGAGGGCATGAGGGCACCCACCTGGTGTAGAGGCCCACCCGGTATCGCCCCCTGCGCAGAATGTGGGCGAGAAAGGTGGATGTGGACCCCTTCCCTTTGCTGCCCGCGATGTGCACCGCCTGGGGGACAGGTCGCGGTGATAGAAGCCGCCGTGACATGTCAGCATTTGCAGTATTGTGAGCGGCCGTGAAACGTTGGCTTTCATTACAAGTGTCTCGGTACTGAGGTCACACTCAGAGACGCCACAAGCATTTTGGTATTGGCAAAGTGCTGGCGTTGAAAGGGCTCAGGGAGGCACACTCATCCATCCGATGGCAGGTTGCATACCCCAGCATGGGTCGTTCCATCCCTATAGGCACACTCATCCATCCGATGGCAGGTTGCGTACCCCATGATGGGTCGTTCCATCCCTATAGGCACACTCATCCATCCGATGGCAGGTTGCGTACCCCATGATGGGTCGTTCCATCCCTATAGGCACACGCATCCATCCGATGGCAGGTTGCGTACCCCATGATGGGTCGTTCCATCCCTATAGGCACATGGGTAAGGATTTCCTACCGATGCATGCAGGATGGATAGTTAGGTCCCTATACGCACATGGGTGAGGAACCCCAACTGATGTCCAGAATATGGATGGCTAGGTCCCTATACGCACATGGGTAAGGAACCCCAACTGATGTCCAGAATATGGATAGTTAGGTCCCTATACGCACATGGGTGAGGAACCCCAACTGATGTCCAGAATATGGATAGTTAGGTCCCTATACGCACATGGGTGAGGAACCCCAACTGATGTCCAGAATATGGATGGCTAGGTCCCTATACGCACATGGGTAAGGAACCCCAACTGATGTCCAGAATATGGATAGTTAGGTCCCTATACGCACATGGGTGAGGAACCCCAACTGATGTCCAGAATATGGATGGCTAGGTCCCTATACGCACATGGGTGAGGAACCCCAACTGATGTCCAGAATATGGATAGTTAGGTCCCTATACGCACATGGGTGAGGAACCCCAACTGATGTCCAGAATATGGATGGCTAGGTCCCTATACGCACATGGGTAAGGAACCCCAACTGATGTCCAGAATATGGATGGCTAGGTCCCTATACGCACATGGGTAAGGAACCCCAACTGATGTCCAGAATATGGATAGTTAGGTCCCTATACGCACATGGGTGAGGAACCCCAACTGATGTCCAGAATATGGATGGCTAGGTCCCTATACGCACATGGGTGAGGAACCCCAACTGATGTCCAGAATATGGATGGCTAGGTCCCTATACGCACATGGGTAAGGAACCCCAACTGATGTCCAGAATATGGATAGTTAGGTCCCTATACGCACATGGGTGAGGAACCCCAACTGATGTCCAGAATATGGATGGCTAGGTCCCTATACGCACATGGGTAAGGAACCCCAACTGATGTCCAGAATATGGATGGCTAGGTCCCTATACGCACATGGGTAAGGAACCCCAACTGATGTCCAGAATATGGATAGTTAGGTCCCTATACGCACATGGGTGAGGAACCCCAACTGATGTCCAGAATATGGATAGTTAGGTCCCTATACGCACATGGGTAAGGAACCCCAACTGATGTCCAGAATATGGATGGCTAGGTCCCTATACGCACATGGGTGAGGAACCCCAACTGATGTCCAGAATATGGATAGTTAGGTCCCTATACGCACATGGGTGAGGAACCCCAACTGATGTCCAGAATATGGATGGTTAGGTCCCTATACGCACATGGGTGAGGAACCCCAACTGATGTCCAGAATATGGATGGTTAGGTCCCTATACGCACATGGGTGAGGAACCCCAACTGATGTCCAGAATATGGATGGCTAGGTCCCTATACGCACATGGGTGAGGAACCCCAACTGATGTCCAGAATATGGATAGTTAGGTCCCTATACGCACATGGGTAAGGAACCCCAACTGATGTCCAGAATATGGATAGTTAGGTCCCTATACGCACATGGGTAAGGACCGGAAGTCCTGAGCGCTCCCGCCTTCTTATTTATGGGAAAAGCCAGTTGCACCCAAATAACCATACAAAACGAGCATGGTCTTGTGAGACAGCTTGGCACTAGGGAGCGGCGGAGGCACTACGCAAGCAAGGGAAAACAAACCAGCAACACAAACCTAGCCATGTAGTCTATGCTATTATTATCGCAGGGGGAGAAGAGAGCAACTGCCAAGGGCTGGTTGGTTGTGCACACGTCAGCCTCCCACATAATTACACGTATGGTGATGAGGGGGGGGGTACGTATGGTAAGGAGGGGGGGGTTACGTATGGTGAGGAAGGGGGGGGGGGTACGTATGGTGACGAGGGGGGGGGGGTACGTATGGTAAGGAGAAAGGGGGGGGTTACGTATGATAAGGACGGGGGGCGGGGGGGGGGGTACGTATGGTAAAGAGGCGAAGAAGCCCCCCATGTAACCATCAACGTCGTGCATAGCCGATGGGGCTTGCAACAGAATCAAGCCATCGATTGCCGGTGACTGTTGCTATAAAAGCTCGGGGGCCACCAGATCTTCGGGACGGCTGCCCCTGTCTCACCTGCAGCTTCGTGTGTGGCTCGCCGATGACGGACAGCAAGCCGTACATCTTCGCGAGATCAAAGCCCCGGGCGGTGTCCGTGCCGGCACAGGCTGGGACCCCGCGAGACTCGAAATTCACAAACTGCCCAAGGAAACTGTCCACGGCCTGGCTGGCGAGGGCGACCGCATCGTCGTTGTTGGCTCTTGCGTGGAACTTGCCGCGGCGCGTCGCACCCGGAATCCACTCGCTCTTCCCCGCACAAAGTATGCCATGGGCAATACATCCCCATGATGTGGACCGGGCAGGCAAGCATCCAGATAAGATGTGCACAGCAGAAACGACCCTCCGTCCAAATCCAGACGCCGGTCGGGCCATGGAGTTACGGGATCAGACGGCCCGGACCGGTTTCTGCCGCATCGATTGACGCGCTGACTGCGGATATTGCACGCCAATTCACCGTGCCCTTACTCTTGAAATCGACAAGGGTCACTAGCATGTCTGGTGCACGCGTGCGCGGACGACAGCCACTGTCTGTGCTATCAATATAAGGCCAATGAGGCCAGGTAGAGATTGCCCCCAGCACATGCATTCTCGCATTCCTTACGTGAAGCCCCCGGCCGTTACCGGTTGCCGTTCCACATCATGCTCATATCATGGTCATGGGAGGAATACGTTGGGTGGAGTATCATCGGCTTTCCCGTAGGAGTGTGCTAGGGGACAGCTAACTTAGCTAAGATTGCTCGAGAGCGCCATAAATTATTGCTTTACCTAATTAGGTGATTACTTGGGCAAGGACGACCTTCATGAAACCATTTGTGCAAATCACAAATTCACTGAATTTGCCTCCTGAGCGCGTCTTTATGCTGCCGCATGCCGTTGATGAATGATGACGCTGGCACGCCCAATGGCGTAGCGCCCCGCTTGTCCGGCTCACTTTTTCGCATGTTGTCCTCGTCTTGTCTTGCCACATCCGGAGCTTTGCATGAAGATGCTGCCAACTGCAACCGTGCAGCTCGGTGCATGGTCGTGCGGGCCAAAAAAATGAACTTGAAAACCCTGTTGAAAATTGATCAAATACACCCCCCGCATTGGTAGTTTTAATTCAGTTCAGCCAAAAGGCCCTTCGGAATTAGACATTAGCGTTTTATTGGTTGAAAGTGTTACTGTGTCCGCCCAATTAATTAATTATTAGTTTGTTTGTTTGGTTACCGAACAACCGTTAAACCGGCTGCGAAATTTAATAACTCTTTGTTTGTTTTGTATAACCCAGCCGGATGCACTGCTCTTACGGCTAGTAAAAGCACATTTTTCAGCCAGAGATTTAATATTTCTTTGTTTTTTACCGCAAAAGAAGCGCTCTTGGCAGTCAAATTATTTATTTACACTTTCTTTATTTGTTTGGTAGCTTCAAAAACTACAGGTCAGTACACTCGGGAATTAGTTAATTAAAATTCTTTTGTTTTATTTATCGTTTGCAGCTGGCCGGCGCCCAGCCTCATAATTATTTAGTACAAGAACGGGGGCTTCGCCCCCGGGCCCCCGGTAGTAACCAATATTGTGCCTGTCCGGCGTTTGTGGCCGGTCTCCGGCCGGACACGTCACCTACTCTACTACAACCGTCTACGGAACGTGTGCACATTTAGGGCCCACTGAACGCGAGCAAATATTCCAGTCCGGGCGACCAACTGGAGTGAAAATCTGTGAAAATCGTACGCTAGTTCCCGGCCAATCGGAGATTCTGGAGACATTTGCCCTTCCCATTGCGCTACGGAGATGTGCGACTGAGGCCGTAAGCATTTGTAACCGTTGGGGTAACACAGCGAACACGTCTTGCACTTTGTTCACTGTGCGATGTTCAGACGGAGGTACGTGTAAATTACGTATGCGTATATCATTGCTTGTGCGTTAGGTTTAGTTGTGACATTTATTGAGCGTTACGGAAGCATTTATATTTCATTGGTAAGGCAGGGAGGACCATGAGCGCGACATTAATCTATTCATCCATTAATTTATCACAACCGGTTATACCGTAGGACAATTTACACTAAAGTTGGTCGCCCGGAGTGGAAGCAATATATGCATTGCAGACGTCCGTCCTATAGTCAGCAAAATTGGTGCGAGAGGTCCCCAGTTCGATTCCGGTCGGATTCATTTGCAGATCGCGTTTTCCGCGTTTTCCGCGGCCTGGCACTGAACGCAAAGGTTTTCACCTTTGCGGAGTGTCTGATCAGAATATGCATTCATTGAGAATATTAGAGGCGGGTGAGAATGGCATGCAACATAGGGAAATTAAACCCCGAAAAGAAGAACCTGAAATATATGTATCAAGGAGACAACCATGTATACCTGGCATTATATACTGCTTTACCAAAGATGCCCTCTACCTACATGCAGTTTCACCCATGGAGTATCAAAGAGACAACTGGATGGAGTATGCCCCTTAGATCAACCCCTGTCACGCAGTGCGTTACCAATGATGATAGGTATTGGGCATACGTACATGCAGCTTCACCCATGCCGTACGCCCCTCAGGTCAACCCCTGGCACGCACCGTGCCTTACCAATGACCGGACAGGTAAGGAGTACCTAGTGCAGTTTCGCCCATGCAGTATGCCCCTGAGATCAACCCCTGTCACCTTTCTTTCCAGCACAACCCTTTGGTAAGAAACCAAAGCTTGCCACAAGGCCAAATTCAATATACGCATACGCATAATGCAACCTACGCATACGCAAGATATGTATACACATAACATACAGCCTTACCAATGATACTCCCTACCTGCATGCGTTTCACCCGTGCAGTATGCCCCTCAGATCAACCCATGTCACTTTCTTTCCAACACATCCGTTTGCTAAAAATACACAAGCTGGTGAGCCTCCAAGCATAGTGAAGCCTCCAAGCACAGTGAAGCCGGTGCTAACTAAGAAACGTTTAATTGCCTCAATATTTACATACAACTGAGCAGCCTGCAGCAAACACCTTCCAACAAACCACTCAAAAACCACTCGATAAAACCCCGACAGCCGACATGTTTCGCTTCTTAGCAACGTTATCAACGTGAGGTTATGCCTTCTTTCCCGTCAGATAGCGCCAGATCCCTTGCCATGCCGCCCTGCAGCGCCGCCGGAGTTTTAATGATGTTATCTACGTTGCATGCCTGTGAGGTGTCAAGGCGCGAGCCACCACAAAAGATGATCCCACCACAAAGTAGATCCCACCACGAAAGGTATCGTCCCTCGCCCGGGGGCATAAGAAATGGTCCGAATTCTCCCGATTTCTGGCCTGCGCTAGATGTCTCCTTGATAAAAATTTTCCCCCTTCCATGCAGGACGCGCATCCCGCGAGACTGGTGGCGCAAACCGATAGTTATGGAAATCTTGACGTAAAGCAGCACACTTTCGACTCAAAGGCCAATATAAACGCTTCCTTGCCGTTGATTGAATCCCACAACACCTGACTTATCAAAATGCACAAACAACATCATTCAACGACCTTCTTTCACGAGTTCGCATGATTTCTCTGCATTCCGCATGCTATCGTTGTCTTCGTCCCTTCGTGCCTTCCTTGCATCCGTTAAAATCTGTTGAAATCATTGAAACCAACGCTACCGAGCTGTCCTTTGGCACGCAGCGACTGCGGTCGCCACGACACGCAAAAACCAGGCAGCAACCGGGCAACCTGCACAAACAACACCATTAAATGACCTTCTTTAATGGAAATCGTGCGAATTCTCTGAATTCCGCATGCTATCCTTGTCTTCGTCCCATCGTGCACTCGTTGCGTCCGTTGAAATTATTGAAACAAACCCTTAACGAGCTGTCCTCTGGCACGCAGCGACTGCGCAGTCGACATGCAAAGTGACGAACCAACACGCAGCGACTGGGCAACAATGCCGCAATTCTGTGGTCAAACTGACGCTAGTTCCCGGCCAATAACCGGGCAACAACCCCACCACGTTTGTCGCACACATACCGCTTGAATCGGTCGCAATGCCGAAATTCTGTGGTCAATAGGCCACGCTACTCGAATACGGAAGAGTTTGCGCAACACTTTTGGCAAGAGTTTGGGCAAACAACTTTCAGTAGGCCAGCCAAAACGCTGTCTGACAAAAGTTTGGCCGCAATGGTGGCACAAATGGGACAAACTTTGGCGCGCAACCAGTGGACGCAACCAAGCCAACGGCACGCATGTAAGGGAACCCCTACGGTCGACCCCCCAATCGCGGTCGCCGCGGAACGCTACTCGCACGCGGCAACAGTTTGCTTTTAGGGTTTGCGCAAACTTTTCGCTGTCTAAAATTATAATATAAAGGGCAAACAAGTTGGGGGCCCCTTCGGGGCCCGGACTTTTTGGCGCCTGAGCGGGCGATTGGCGCGTACACCCGCGGGGTGCGTCCTCGGGAACGCCGGCGCCACGCGGGGCGCGCAGCGCGAAGGGGCAGTGGCCGAAGGCGCCGAGGCGGGGGGGCCAGCGGGAGCCATAACATTTCGGCTTCGTACGGCCCGTCCGCAGGCGGAGCCCCCTGCTTTTCCCAGCTTCGAGCCGCTTCCTGGCACGCTCCCCGTCTGAACACGTTCAGGCAAGTCATCTCGATCGCTAAAGGTCCACTGGGACAAAATAATTACGTACATGCAAATTCGAGGCTATGGCGGTGCAGAAAACTGGTGTAGGAGCATCGATGCATGGATTCGTTCCAAATATTGTAGGCATTTTTTATGAGTTATGGCTGGGATGAGTAGGTCATCCAGCAACATCTGGGTGTAGTTCGTGGCATGTTTCCCTACCCTTTTGGGAATGCCCTTGGGGCCAGGCCAGGTCAGAATATGCCGCCCAAGCCGGCCAAGCCGCTGGGGGCCTGCCCGACCAAAGTCCCTATATGAGTGTGCTTTGGTCCCATGTATGGACACTAAACTGTTTTAGGTTAGTTTGTGGACATTACCATGCAAGGTGCAACTGGCTCTTATTGTTAGGCGCGAGTTGGACACGATTTGAGGGCTAAAAGCTAAAATTGTTTGCTGATACAGCTAGCCCGCAACACACATAGCATAGGTGTCACACTTCATGTAGTGTTCAAGTTGGGGCATGATGCAGACCATGTTTGTTCCAACTCTGATTTATTATAATGAGTTGTCTTGAGCACTTCATAATGAGATTAGCACAGCTCATTTTAAGACACACCACCGCATCTTTATCAAACAATCCCATCCAATTCCCAACTTCACCATGGAATGGCCATCAAATGTTAGCATGTGCACGATCGCTCATGCCCACTTCAAAATCACCTTAAGAAAGACAACTTTGTATTCGCTGACTTCTTTATAACCACCACCAGTATGGGGCAACCACAGGCCCTCACTGTGACCACCGCAAGGGCACGCCATCACATGCAGCCATAAATGTATCTAACGAAGCAAGGCCAGCTGGTATCCAGGCGGCATGTTGCCACCACACACGTCTCGGTTTCGGCGCGGTCACCCATCTTCATGTCCCTGCAAATATGCACCCCATAACAACGTGTGACAACCCACAAGACCCCACGGTGCCCTTTTACGGGATCGCAGGGCATGGCAGGGCATGTGCGTGTGTACCACCCCTACATGCCTGCCCAACGCCCCACTCCCCATGCCCCAAGTTTCATGGCTCGTGCCCCAGGTCCCTTGCCCCGTCCCACCTGCCCACTGTGCCCCTGCTTGTGACTTGCCTCTGACCACATCACGTGCAGGTGGCTGAGGGCCTGCCCCATGCCCCAGTCCCCACGACCTGTGACTCATAGCTTCAGAAAGGCTCCCCCTGCCCCCTGCCGCCTGGACCCTGCCCCCCGCCCCCTCCCCCCTTCCCCCTGTCCCCATGCCCTCCTCCCCGTGGTGCCCCCGCTGGCTGCCTTGCCAATAATCACATCTCGTGCATGTGGCTGCCTTGCTTGCTGGCTGGCTGGCTGGCTGGCTGGCTGGCTGGCTGGCTGGCTGGCTGGCTGGCTGGCTGGCTGACCCATGCCACATACCCCACGCCCCAAGCCTCGTGCCCCATGTCCCCTGCCAACCTGCCTGCCTACACATGCAAAGGAAACAAACATGGCCAACGCCCCACTCCCCATGCCCCAGGTTTCATGGCTCGTGCCCCAGGTCCCCTGCCCCGTCCCACCTGCCCACTGTGCCCCTGCTTGTGACTTGCCTCTGACCACATCACGTGCAGGTGGCTGAGGGCCTGCCCCATGCCCCAGTCCCCACGACCTGTGACTCATAGCTTCAGAAAGGCTCCCCCTTCCCCCTGCCGCCTGGACCCTGCCCCCCGCCCCCTCCCCCCTTCCCCCTGTCCCCATGCCCTCCTCCCTGTGGTGCCCCCGCTGGCTGGCTTGCCAATAATCACATCTCGTGCATGTGGCTGCCTTGCTTGCTTGCTTGCTGGCTGGCTGGCTGGCTGGCTGGCTGGCTGGCTGGCTGGCTGGCTGGCTGGCTGGCTGGCTGGCTGGCTGGCTGGCTGGCTGGCTGGCTGGCTGGCCGGCGGGCTGGCTGGCTGGCTGGCTGGCCGGCTGGCTGGCTGGCTGGCTGGCTGGCTGGCTGGCCGGCTGGCTGGCTGGCTGGCTGGCTGGCCGGCTGGCTGGCTGGCTGGCTGGCTGACCCATGCCACGTACCCCGCGCCCCAAGCCTCGTGCCCCATGTCCCCTGCCAGCCTGCCTGCCTACACATGCAAAGGAAACAAACATGGCCCCGCTGGCACAATGCAAAGCACACCTGGTTGATCAGGTAGCGGGCACGCCTGCACAATGAGACATCAAAATTACACAGCCAGCAAAGCAAAATTCAGTGTGCAAGCGAATGGGGCCTACGTTTGACAGCAAGTATGATGGATCCATGTAGAAAAATATGGCACAACACATGGTTGCCCACCTGCACGTACAGCCCAGTAAAAATTCACGTGCAGCAAACTGTCTACCCATGCGTGACTTTGGCTTCAGCCCAGTAAAAATCTGCACAACACAAATATTGCACAGCCATTAGAGCAAGTCTAACTTTGGATATGCTGGATGGAAGCAATATAGCACAGCATGACACACCCCTAGTTGCTGACCTTCACCCATATAGCCCAGTGAAAACCCACGTGCAAAGCAAGGCAGCTTATCACACGCAAAAGCACCGTCAACGTCAGGCAGCACAGCAGTCAACGACTCCCAAAATTGGTGCATGAGCAATCATCCATGCGCAATCATGGGCTTTCCCTGCCCAGTCTGTTCCAGAAGAAAGCAACACGGATAACGTGGCAATGACATTCCCAAGGAGAATGAAGAGGACGCACCCCACGGATACGACAATGGAAGACAGACTCTTGGTCCGGTACGTGCACGCTGCGACCAAGAAAATTCGTCTGGAAAAAGGGAAATTGCATAAGATGACGGTAAACGTAAATCACATTAGATAAAAGCAGATACATTGACCACATCTTTGACACAAATCGCCATCGCCAGCGTTCGTCCCGTGCCAAGCAATCCAGCGCTCAATCGCAATTGTCTATGGTGACACCAGACATTCGTTTGCCCCATCCCACGTCTTCCATGAACAGCAAAACTGATTTTACAAGGCGTGAAATACGTAAAACTGAAGAATGACGACAATGAAACAAAGCAATCTGATGACGACGTTCAATTTCCAGGTCGCTGGCTATTGTACAGCAAATGCCATAGCGACACGGACCTCTCCCACGCAGGTAGCACGGGGTTGACGCCCCGCCAGCTCCGAAAGTTTCCTACGTACTCTTCCAATACAAACTTTTGATGTATAAAAGCCAGGAATTCGCATTCCCCATCCCGATTTCACATGCTACGTCGCCCGCCATCGCCAGCCAGCAACAACTAAGGTTGCTTCCGCAGCACGTCGCTTTGTTTCATCAAAATTTTTTGCCCCGACCATGCCGCCCGACCATTATTCACGTTGACTTTACCCATTGCCACTGCCCAGCCTGGTGCGTTCGACGCGACGCTCGCCCCGCCCTGCATGCGAACTAAAATTTGGTACGGTTCGACCGGTCCAACTTTCCCCGTTCAGCCTGAACACTTCAAGTCCGTATTTTTGTCAGGGTCCGAGGCGGGGGGGGCCAGCGGGAGCCCAAAATTTTCGGCTTCGTACGGCCCGTCCCAAGGCGGAGTCCCCTGCTTTTCCCAGATTCGAGCCGTTTTTTGCCACGCTCCCCGTCTGAACACGTTCAGGTCAGTCATCTCGCCGAAATTGGCACGGAAATTGCGTGGGAAGTAGGCCGAACCGAAAATTTAAAAAAGATTCCGTTCAGAAAGGTGTTCGAACTCAATTTTCGTTCAGTCTGAACGCTCGAAATTTCCCGTTCAGTCTGAACCCTTAGTAAATCAAGTAGGATGTTTTGATTCCTTTTCTAGTAAAACTCTTCCCCCCAGCCGTATATGCCCCCCGGCATTTCTCGCGCATTTTGCTGAATTCAGCACCCGTTCAGAATAGGTGACAGTCGATCTTAGGAGGGTGTGACGGCGTTCAGGCCCGCGGTTACGGGCCGTAACTCGCGGCTCCGCAGGATTTCAGGATTTGCCCTCGGGCGTGGGGGTGCGATCAGGCCGTACGGTACGGCGCGCCCCATGTCCCCTGCCAGCCTGCCTGCCTACACATGCAAAGGAAACAAACATGGCCCCGCTGGCACAATGCAAAGCACACCTGGTTGATCAGGTAGCGGGCACGCCTGCACAATGAGACATCAAAATTACACAGCCAGCAAAGCAAAATTCAGTGTGCAAGCGAATGGGGCCTACGTTTGACAGCAAGTATGATGGATCCATGTAGAAAAATATGGCACAACACATGGTTGCCCACCTGCACGTACAGCCCAGTAAAAATTCACGTGCAGCAAACTGTCTACCCATGCGTGACTTTGGCTTCAGCCCAGTAAAAATCTGCACAACACAAATATTGCACAGCCATTAGAGCAAGTCTAACTTTGGATATGCTGGATGGAAGCAATATAGCACAGCATGACACACCCCTAGTTGCTGACCTTCACCCATATAGCCCAGTGAAAACCCACGTGCAAAGCAAGGCAGCTTATCACACGCAAAAGCACCGTCAACGTCAGGCAGCACAGCAGTCAACGACTCCCAAAATTGGTGCATGAGCAATCATCCATGCGCAATCATGGGCTTTCCCTGCCCAGTCTGTTCCAGAAGAAAGCAACACGGATAACGTGGCAATGACATTCCCAAGGAGAATGAAGAGGACGCACCCCACGGATACGACAATGGAAGACAGACTCTTGGTCCGGTACGTGCACGCTGCGACCAAGAAAATTCGTCTGGAAAAAGGGAAATTGCATAAGATGACGGTAAACGTAAATCACATTAGATAAAAGCAGATACATTGACCACATCTTTGACACAAATCGCCATCGCCAGCGTTCGTCCCGTGCCAAGCAATCCAGCGCTCAATCGCAATTGTCTATGGTGACACCAGACATTCGTTTGCCCCATCCCACGTCTTCCATGAACAGCAAAACTGATTTTACAAGGCGTGAAATACGTAAAACTGAAGAATGACGACACTGAAACAAAACAATCTGATGACGACGTTCAATTTCCAGGTCGCTGGCTATTGTACAGCAAATGCCATAGCGACACGGACCTCTCCCACGCAGGTTGCACGGGGTTGACGCCCCGCCAGCTCCGAAAGTTTCCTACGTACTCTTCCAATACAAACTTTTGATGTATAAAAGCCAGGAATTCGCATTCCCCATCCCGATTTCACATGCTACGTCGCCCGCCATCGCCAGCCAGCAACAACTATGGTTGCTTCCGCAGCACGTCGCTTTGTTTCATTAAAATTTTTTGCCCCGACCATGCCGCCCGACCATTATTCACGTTCACTTTACCCATTGCCACTGCCCAGCCTGGTGCGTTCGACGCGACGCTCGCCCCGCCCTGCATGCGAACTAAAATTTGGTACGGTTCGACCGGTCCAACTTTCCCCGTTCAGCCTGAACACTTCAAGTCCGTATTTTTGTCAGGGTCCGAGGCGGGGGGGCCAGCGGGAGCCCAAAATTTCGGTTTCGTACGGCCGTCCCAAGGCGGAGCCCCCTGCTTTTCACAGTTTCGAGCCGTTTTTTGCCACGCTCCCCGTCTGAACACGTTCAGTTCAGTCATCTCGCAAAAATTGGCACGGAAATTGCGTGGGAAGTAGGCCGAACCGAAAATTTAAAAAAACCGTTCAGAAAGGTGTTCGAACTCAATTTTCGTTCAGTCTGAACACTCGAAATTTCCCGTTCAGTCTGAACCCTTAGTAAATCAAGTAGGATGTTTTGATTCCTTCTAGTAAAACTCTTCCCCCAGCCGTATATGCCCCCCGGCATTTCTCGCGCATTTTGCTGAATTCAGCACCCGTTCAGAATAGGTGACAGTCGATCTTAGGAGGGTGTGACGGCGTTCAGGCCGCGGTTACGGGCCGTAACTCGCGGCTCCGCAGGATTTCAGGATGGCCCTCGGGCGTGGGGGTGCGATCAGGCCGTACGGTACGGCGCCCGCGGCGATGTCAGGATGTTCGGGTTTCTCCCTTGCGCAACACGATCGTAATATAGTAGTTGACAAGTTGGGGGCCCCTTCGGGGCCCGGACTTTTTGGCGCCTGAGCGGGCGATTGGCGCGTACACCCGCGGGGTGCGTCCTCGGGAACGCCGGCGCCACGCGGGGCGCGCAGCGCGAAGGGGCAGTGGCCGAAGGCGCCGAGGCGGGGGGGCCAGCGGGAGCCATAAAATTTCGGCTTCGTACGGCCCGTCCGCAGGCGGAGCCCCCTGCTTTTCCCAGCTTCGAGCCGTTTCCTGGCACGCGCCCCATCTGAACACATTCAGGCAAGTCATCTCGCTAAAGGTCCACTGGGACGAAATAATTACGTACATGCAAAGTCGAGGCTATGGCGGTGCAGAAAACTGATTGGTGTAGGAGCATCGATGCATGGATTCGTTCCAAATATTGTAGGCATTTTTTATGAGTTATGGCTGGGACGAGTAGGTCATCCAGCAACATCTGGGTGTAGTTCGTGGCATGTTTCCCTACCCTTTTGGGAATGCCCTTGGGGCCAGGCCAGGTCAGAATATGCCGCCCTGGCCGGCCAAGCCGCTGGGGGCCTGCCAGACCAAAGTCCCTATATGAGTGTGCTTTGGTCCCAGTATGGACACTAAACTGTTTTAGGTTAGTTTGTGGACATTACCATGCAAGGTGCAACTGGCTCCTATTTTTAGGCGCGAGTTGGACACGATTTGAGGGCTAAAAGCTAAAATTGTTTGCTGACACAGCTAGCCCGCAACACACGTAGCATAGGTGTCACACTTCATGTAGTGTTCAAGTTGGGGCATGATGCAGACAATGTTTGTTCCAACTCTGATTTATTATAATGAGTTGTCTTGAGCACTTCATAATGAGATTAGCACAGCTCATTTTAAGACACACCACCGCATCTTTATCAAACAATCCCATCCAATTCCCAACTTCACCATCGAATGGCCATCAAATGTTAGCATGTGCACGATCGCTCATGCCCACTTCAAAATCATCTTAAGAAAGACAGTTTTGTATTCGCTAACTTCTTTATAACCACCACCAGTATGATGCAACCACAGGCCCTCACTGTGACCACTGTGACCACGGGAAGGGCACACCATCACATGCAGCCATAAATGTATCTAACGAAGCAAGGCCAGCTGGTATCCAGGCGGCATGTTGCCACCACACACGTCTCGGTTACGGCGCGGTCACCCATCTTCATGTCCCTGCAAATATGCACCCCATAACAACGTGTGACAACCCACAAGACCCCACGGTGCCCTTTTGCGGGATCGCAGGGCATGGCAGGGCATGTGCGTGTGTACCACCCCTACCTGCCTGCCCAACGCCCCACTCCCCATGCCCCAAGTTTCATGGCTCGTGCCCCAGGTCCCCTGCCCTGTCCCACCTGCCCACTGTGCCCCTGCTTGTGACTTGCCTCTGACCACATCACGTGCAGGTGGCTGAGGGCCTGCCCCATGCCCCAGTCCCCACGACCTGTGACTCATAGCTTCAGAAAGGCTCCCCCTGCCCCCTGCCGCCTGGACCCTGCCCCCTTCCCCCTGTCCCCATGCCCTCCTCCCTGTGGTGCCCCCGCTGGCTGGCTTGCCAATAATCACATCTCGTGCATGTGGCTGCCTTGCTGGCTGGCTGGCTGGCTGGCTGGCTGGCTGGCTGGCTGGCTGGCTGGCTGGCTGGCTGGCTGGCTGGCTGGCTGGCTGGCTGGCTGGCTGGCTGGCTGGCTGGCTGGCTGGCTGGCTGGCTGGCTGGCTGGCTGGCTGGCTGGCTGGCTGGCTGGCTGGCAAATATGCACCCCATAACAACATGTGACAACCCAGGGCAGGGCATGGAAGGGCATGTGCGTATGTACCACCCCTACCTGCCTGCCCAACGCCCCACTCCCCATGGCTCGTGCCCCAGGTCCCCTGCCCCGTCCCACCTGCCCACTGTGCCCCTGCTTGTGACTTGCCTCTGACCACATCACGTGCAGGTGGCTGAGGGCCTGCCCCATGCCCCAGTCCCCACGACCTGTGACTCATAGCTTCAGAAAGGCTCCCCCTGCCCCCTGCCGCCTGGACCCTGCCCCCGCCCCCTCCCCCCCTCCCCCTGTCCCCATGCCCTCCTCCCTGTGGTGCCCCCGCTGGCTGGCTTGCCAATGATCACATCTCGTGCATGTGGCTGCCTTGCTTGCTGGCTGGCTGGCTGGCTGGCTGGCTGGCTGGCAGGCTGGCTGGCTGGCTGGCTGGCTGGCTGGCTGGCTGGCTGGCTGGCTGACTGGCTGGCTGGCTGGCTGGCTGGCTGGCTGACTGGCTGGCTGCCTGACCCATGCCACATACCCCACGCCCCAAGCCTCGTGCCCCATGTCCCCAAGTTTCATGGCTCGTGCCCCAGGTCCCCTGCCCCGTCCCACCTGCCCACTGTGCCCTTGCTTGTGTCTTGCCTCTGACCACATCACATGCAGGTGGCTGAGGGCCTGCCCCATGCCCCAGTCCCCACGACCTGTGACTCATAGCTTCAGAAAGGCTCCCCCTGCCCCCTGCCGCCTGGACCCTGCCCCCCGCCCCCTCCCCCTTCCCCCTGTCCCCATGCCCTCCTCCCTGTGGTGCCCCCGCTGGCTGGCTTGCCAATAATCACATCTTGTGCATGTGGCTGCCTTGCTGGCTGGCTGGCTGGCTGGCTGGCTGGCTGCCTGACCCATGCCACATACCCCACACCCCAAGCCTCGTGCCCCATGTCCCCTGCCAGCCTGCCTGCCTACACATGCAAAGGAAACAAACATGGCCCCGCTGGCACAATGCAAAGCACACCTGGTTGATCAGGTAGCGGGCACGCCTGCACAATGAGACATCAAAATTACACAGCCAGCAAAGCAAAATTCAGTGTGCAAGCGAATGGGGCCTACGTTTGACAGCAAGTATGATGAATCCATGTAGAAAAATGTGGCAAAACACATGGTTACAGCCCAGTAAAAATTCACGTGCAGCAAACTGTCTACCCATGCGTGAATTTGGCTTCAGCCCAGTAAAAATCTGCACAACACAAATATTGCACAGCCATTAGAGCAAGTCTAACTTTGGATATGCTGGATGGAAGCAATATAGCACACCATGACACACCCCTAGTTGCTCACCTTCACCCATATAGCCCAGTGAAAACTCACGTGCAAAGCAAGGCAGCTTATCACACGCAAAACCACCATCAACGTCAGGAAGCACAGCAGTCAACGACTCCCAAAATTGGTGCATGAGAAATCATCCATGAGCAATCATGGGCTTTCCCTGCCCAGCCTGTTCCAGAAGAAAGCAACACGGATAACGTGGCAATGACATTCCCCAGGAGAATGAAGAGGACGCACCCCACGGATACGACAATGGAAGACAGACTCTTGGTCCGGTACGTGCACGCTGCGACCAAGAAAATTCGTCTGGAAAAAAGGAAATTGCATAAGATTACGGTAAACGTAAATCACATTAGATAAAAGCAGATACATTGACCACATCTTTGACACAAATCGCCATCGCCAGCGTTCGTCCCGTTCCAAGCAATCCAGCGCTCAATCGAAACTGTCTATGGTGACACCAGACATTCGTTTGCCCCATCCCACGTCTTCCATGAACAGCAAAACTGATTTTACAAGGCGTGAAATACGTAAAACTGAAGAATGACGACACTGAAACAAAACAATCTGATGACGACGTTCAATTTCCAGGTCGCTGGCTATTATACAGCAAATGCCATAGCGACACGGACCTCTCCCACGCAGGTTGCACGGGGTTGACGCCCCGCCAGCTCCGAAAGTTTCCTACGTACTCTTCCAATACAAACTTTTGAAAGCCATGAATTCGCATTCCCCATCCCGATTTCACATGCTACGTCGCCCGCCATCGCCATCCAGCAACAACTATGGTTGCTTCCGCAGCACGTCGCTTTTTGTTTCATTAAAATTTTTTGCCCCGACCATGCCGCTTTTGTTATTCACGTTCACTTTACCAATTGCCACTGCCCAGCCTGGTGTGTTCGACGCGACGCTCGCCCCGCCCTGCATGCGAACTAAAATTTGGTACGGTTCGACCGGTCCAACTTTCCCCGTTCAGCCTGAACACTTCAAGTCCGTATTTTCGTCAGGGTCGGAGGTGGGGGGTGCCAGCGGGAGCCCTAAAATTTCCGTTTCGTACGGCTGGATTTTGGGCTGAGCCCCCTGGTTTTCAGAGTTTCGAGCCGTTTTTTTCCACGCTCCCCTTCTGAACACGTTCAGTTCAGTCATCTCGCAAAAATTGGCACGGAAATGGCGTGGGAAGTAGGCCGAACCGAAAATTGAAGGCGAAAACCGTTCAGACTAGGGTTCGAACTTAATTTTCTGCACATTTCCCGTTCAGTCTGAACACTCGTTCTGACTGAACCCTTAGTAAATCGACTACGATGTTTGGGCTAAGCTGCTTCGGCAAAAACTTCCCCCCATCCGTATATGCCCCCCGGCATTTCTCGCGCATTTTGCTGAATTCGGCACCGTTCAGAATCCTGAGACTCGATCTTAGGCGGGTGTGACGGCGTTCAGGCCGGCGGTTACGGGCGTAACTCGCGGCTCCGCAGGATTTCAGGGATGGCCCTCGGTCGTGGGGGTGCGATCAGGCCGTACGGTACGGCGCCCGCGGCGATGTCAGGATGTTCGGGTTTCTCCTGCGCAACACGATCGTAATATAGTAGTTGACAAGTTGGGGGCCCCTTCGGGGCCCGGACTTTTTGGCGCCTGAGCGGGCGATTGGCGCGTACACCCGCGGGGTGCGTCCTCGGGAACGCCGGCGCCACGCGGGGCGCGCAGCGCGAAGGGGCAGTGGCCGAGGGCGCCGAGGCGGGGGGGCCAGCGGGAGCCATAAAATTTCGGCTTCGTACGGCCCGTCCGCAGGCGGAGCCCCCTGCTTTTCCCAGCTTCGAGCCGTTTCCTGGCACGCTCCCCGTCTGAACACGTTCAGGCAAGTCATCTCGCTAAAGGTCCACCGGGACGAAATAATTACGTACATCAAATGACATACATGCAAATTCGAGGCTATGGCGGTGCAGAAAACTGATTGGTGTAGGAGCATCGATGCATGGATTCGTTCCAAATATTGTAGGCATTTTTTATGAGTTATGGCTGGGATGAGTAGGTCATCCAGCAACATCTGGGTGTAGTTCGTGGCATGTTTCCCTACCCTTGGGGCCAGGCCAGGTCAGAATATGCCGCCCTGGCCGGCCAAGCCGCCGGGGGCCTGCCAGACCAAAGTCCCTATATGAGTGTGCTTTGGTCCCAGTATGGACACTAAACTGTTTAGGTTAGTTTGTGGACATTACCATGCAAGGTGCAACTGGCTCCTATTGTTAGGCGCGAGTTGGACACGATTTGAGGGCTAAAAGCTAAAATTGTTTGCTGACACAGCTAGCCCGCAACACACGTAGCATAGGTGTCACACTTCATGTAGTGTTCAAGTTGGGGCATGATGCAGACAATGTTTGTTCCAACTCTGATTTATTATAATGAGTTGTCTTGAGCACTTCATAATGAGATTAGCACAGCTCATTTTAAGACACACCACCGCATCTTTATCAAACAATCCCATCCAATTCCCAACTTCACCATGGAATGGCCATCAAATGTAGCATGTGCACGATCGCTCATGCCCACTTCAAAATCACCTTAAGAAAGAAAGTTTTGTATTCGCTAACTTCTTTATAACCACCACCAGTATGGGGCAACCACAGGCCCTCACTGTGACCACTGTGACCACGGCAAGGGCACGCCATCACATGCAGCCATAAATGTATCTAACGAAGCAAGGCCAGCTGGTATCCAGGCGGCATGTTGCCACCACACACGTCTCGGTTACGGCGCGGTCACCCATCTTCATGTCCCTGCAAATATGCACCCCATAACAACGTGTGACAACCCACAAGACCCCACAGTGCCCTTTTGCGGGATCGCAGGGCATGGCAGGGCATGTGCGTGTGTACCAACCCTACCTGCCTGCCCAACGCCCCACACCCCATGCCCCAAGTTTCATGGCTCGTGCCCCAGGTCCCCTGCCCCGTCCCACCTGCCCACTGTGCCCCTGCTTGCCTCTGACCACATCACGTGCAGGTGGCTGAGGGCCTGCCCCATGCCCCAGTCCCCACGACCTGTGACTCATAGCTTCAGAAAGGCTCCCCCTGCCCCCTGCCGCCTGGACCCTGCCCCCCGCCCCCTCCCCCTTCCCCCTGTCCCCACGCCCTCCTCCCTGTGGTGCCCCCGCTGGCTGGCTTGCCAATAATCACATCTCGTGCATGTGGCTGCCTTGCTTGCTGGCTGGCTGGCTGGCTGGCTGGCTGGCTGGCTGGCTGGCTGGCTGGCTGGCTGGCTGGCTGGCTGGCTGGCTGGCTGGCTGGCTGGCTGGCTGGCTGGCCGGCGGGCTGGCTGGCTGGCTGGCTGGCTGGCTGGCTGGCTGGCTGGCTGGCTGGCTGGCTGGCTGGCTGGCTGGCTGGCTGGCTGGCTGGCTGGCTGGCTGCCTGACCCATGCAACATACCCCACGCCCCAAGCTTCGTGCCCCATGTCCCCAAGTTTCATGGCTCGTGCCCCAGGTCCCCTGCCCCGTCCCACTTGCCCACTGTGCCCTTGCTTGTGTCTTGCCTCTGACCACATCACGTGCAGGTGGCTGAGGGCCTGCCCCATGCCCCAGTCCCCAGGACCTGTGACTCATAGCTTCAGAAAGGCTCCCCCTGCCCCCTGCCGCATGGACCCTGCCCCCCGCCCCCTCCCCCTTCCCCCTGTCCCCATACCCGCTTGCCAATAATCACATCTCGCGCATGTGGCTGCCTTGCTGGCTGGCTGGCTGCCTGACCCATGCCACATACCCCACGCCCCAAGCCTCGTGCGCCAAACATGGCCCCGCTGGCACAATGCAAAGCACACCTGGTTGATCAGGTAGCGGGCACGCCTGCACAATGAAACATCAAAATTACACAGCCAGCAAAGCAAAATTCAGTGTGCAAGCCAATGGGGCCTACGTTTGACAGCAAGTATGATGAATCCATGTAGAAAAATATGGCACAACACATGGTTGCCCACCTGCACGTACAGCCCAGTAAAAATTCACGTGCAGCAAACTGTCTACCCATGCGTGAATTTGGCTTCAGCCCAGTAAAAATCTGCACAACACAAATATTGCACAGCCATTAGAGCAAGTCTAACTTTGGATATGCTGGATGGAAGCAATATAGCACAGCATGACACACCCCTAGTTGCTCACCTTCACCCATATAGCCCAGTGAAAACCCACGTGCAAAGCAAGGCAGCTTATCACACGCAAAACCACCATCAACGTCAGGAAGCACAGCAGTCAACGACTCCCAAAATTGGTGCATGAGAAATCATCCATGAGCAATCATGGGCTTTCCCTGCCCAGCCTGTTCCAGAAGAAAGCAACACGGATAACGTGGCAATGACATTCCCAAGGAGAATGAAGAGGACGCACCCCACGGATACGACAATGGAAGACAGACTCTTGGTCCGGTATGTGCACGCTGCGACCAAGAAAATTCGTCTGGAAAAAAGGAAATTGCATAAGATGACGGTAAACGTAAATCACATTAGATAAAAGCAGATACATTGACCACATCTTTGACACAAATCGCCATCGCCAGCGTTCGTCCCGTGCCAAGCAATCCAGCGCTCAATCGCAACTGTCTATGGTGACACCAGACATTCGTTTGCCCCATCCCACGTCTTCCATGAACAGCAAAACTGATTTTACAAGGCGTGAAATACGTAAAACTGAAGAAGGACGACACTGAAACAAAACAATCTGATGACGACGTTCAATTTCCAGGTCGCTGGCTATTATACAGCAAATGCCATAGCGACACGGACCTCTCCCACGCAGGTTGCACGGGGTTGACGCCCCGCCAGCTCAGAAAGTTTCCTACGTACTCTTCCGATACAAACTTTTGATGTATAAAAGCCATGAATTCGCATCCCCCATCCCAATTTCACATGCTACGTCGCCCGCCATCGCCAGCCAGCAACAACTGTGGTTGCTTCCGCAGCACGTCGCTTTGTTTAGGTTTTTTTTTGCCCCGACCATGCCGCTTTTATTATTCACGTTCACTTTACCCATTGCCACTGCCCAGCCTGGTGCGTTCGACGCGACGCTCGCCCCGCCCTGCATGCGAACTAAAATTTGGTACGGTTCGACCGGTCCAACTTTCCCCGTTCAGCCTGAACACTTCAAGTCCGTATTTTTGTAAGGGTAATCGGCGGGGGGGGCCAGCGGGAGCCCAAAAATTTCGGTTTCGTACGGCCGTTTGGCGAGCCGAGCCCCCTGCTTTTCACAGTTTCGAGCCGTTTACTGCAACGCTCCCCGTCTGAACACGTTCAGTTCAGTCATCTCGCAAAAATTGGCACGGAAATTGCGTGGGAAGTAGGCCGAACCGAAAATCTAACCCACAAACCGTTCAGAATAGGGTTCGAACTAAATTTTCTGCACATTTCCCGTTCAGTATGAACAGTCGACATTTCCCATTCAGTCTGAACCCTTAGTAAATGTAGTAGGATGTTTGGATAGAGATCCTTCCCGTAGTAACAAGTTAATCAGCCGTATATGCCCCACGGCATTTCTCGCGCATTTTGCTGAATTCAGTTTCTGTTCAGAACACATCAGACTCGATCTTACGCGGGTGTGACGGCGTTCAGGCTAGCGGGTACGGGCCGTAACTCGCGGCTCCGCAGGATTTCAGGAATGGCCCTCGGTCGTGGGGGTGCGATCAGGCCGTACGGTACGGCGCCCGCGGCGATGTCAGGATGTTCGGGTTTCTCCCTTGCGCAACACGATCGTAGTTAAGTAGTTGACAAGTTGGGGGCCCCTTCGGGGCCCGGACTTTTTGGCGCCTGAGCGGGCGATTGGCGCGTACACCCGCGGGGTGCGTCCTCGGGAACGCCGGCGCCACGCGGGGCGCGCTGCGCGAAGGGGCAGTGGCCGAAGGCGCCGAGGCGGGGGGGCCAGCGGGAGCCATAAAATTTCGGCTTCGTACGGCCCGTCCGCAGGCGGAGCCCCCTGCTTTTCCCAGCTTCGAGCCGTTTCCTGGCACGCTCCCCGTCTGAACACGTTCAGGCAAGTCATCTCGCTAAAGGTCCACCGGGACGAAATAATTACGTACATGCAAATTCGAGGCTATGGCGGTGCAGAAAACTGATTGGTGTAGGAGCATCGATGCATGGATTCGTTCCAAATATTGTAGGAATTTTTTATGAGTTATGGCTGGGATGAGTAGGTCATCCAGCAACATCTGGGTGTAGTTCGTGGCATGTTTCCCTACCCTTTTGGGAATGCCCTTGGGGCCAGGCCAGGTCAGAATATGCCGCCCTGGCCGGCCAAGCCGCTGGGGGCCTGCCAGACCAAAGTCCCTATATGAGTGTGCTTTGGTCCCAGTATGGACACTCAACTGTTTTAGGTTAGTTTGTGGACATTACCATGCAAGGTGCAACTGGCTCCTATTGTTAGGCGCGAGTTGGACACGATTTGAGGGCTAAAAGCTAAAATTGTTTGCTGACACAGCTAGCCCGCAACACACGTAGCATAGGTGTCACACTTCATGTAGTGTTCAAGTTGGGACATGATGCAGACAATGTTTGTTCTGGACAACTCTGATTTATGATAATGAGTTGTCTTGAGCACTTCATAATGAGATTAGCACAGCTCATTTTAAGACACACCACCGCATCTTTATCAAACAATCCCATCCAATTCCCAACTTCACCATGGAATGGCCATCAAATGTTAGCATGTGCACGATCGCTCATGCCCACTTCAAAATCACCTTAAGAAAGAAAGTTTTGTATTCGCTAACTTCTTTATAACCACCACCAGTATGGGGCAACCACAGGCCATCACTGTGACCACTGTGACCACCGCAAGGGCACGCCATCACATGCAGCCATAAATGTATCTAACGAAGCAAGGCCAGCTGGTATCCAGGCGGCATGTTGCCACCACACACGTCTCGGTTACGGCGCGGTCACCCATCTTCATGTCCCTGCAAATATGCACCCCATAACAACGTGTGACAACCCACAAGACCCCACGGTGCCCTTTTGCGGGATCGCAGGGCATGGCAGGGCATGTGCGTGTGTACCACCCCTACCTGCCTGCCCAACGCCCCACTCCCCATGCCCCAAGTTTCATGGCTCGTGCCCTAGGTCCCCTGCCCCGTCCCACCTGCCCACTGTGCCCTTGCTTGTGACTTGCATCTGACCACATCACGTGCAGGTGGCTGAGGGCCTGCCCCATGCCCCAGTCCCCACGACCTGTGACTCATAGCTTCAGAAAGGCTTCCCCTGCCCCCTGCCGCCTGGACCCTGCCCTCCTCCCTGTGGTGCCCCCGCTGGCTGGCTTGCCAATAATCACATCTCGTGCATGTGGCTGCCTTGCTGGCTGGCTGGCTGGCTGGCTGGCTGGCTGGCTGGCTGGCTGGCTGGCTGGCTGGCTGGCTGGCTGGCTGGCTGGCTGGCTGCCTGACCCATGCCACATACCCCACGCCCCAAGCCTCGTGCCCCATGTCCCCAAGTTTCATGGCTCGTGCCCCAGGTCCCCTGCCCCGTCCCACCTGCCCACTGTGCCCTTGCTTGTGACTTGCCTCTGACCACATCACGTGCAGGTGGCTGAGGGCCTGCCCCATGCCCCAGTCCCCACGACCTGTGACTCATAGCTTCAGAAAGGCTCCCCCTGCCCCCTGCCGCCTGGCCCCTGCCTCCCGCCCCCTCCCCCCTTCCCCCTGTCCCCATGCCCTCCTCCCTGTGGTGCCCCCGCTGGCTGGCTTGCCAATAATCACATCTCGTGCATGTGGCTGGCTGGCTGGCTGGCTGGCTGGCTGGCTGGCTGGCTGGCTGGCTGGCTGGCTGGCTGGCTGGCTGGCTGGCTGGCTGGCTGGCTGGCTGGCTGGCTGGCTGGCTGGCTGGCTGGCTGGCCGGCTGCCTGGCTGGCTGGCTGGCTGGCTGGCTGGCTGGCTGGCTGGCCGGCTGGCTGGCTGCCTTGCTGGCTGGCTGCCTGACCCATGCCACATACCCCACACCCCAAGCCTCGTGCCCCATGTCCCCTGCCAGCCTGCCTGCCTACACATGCAAAGGAAACAAACATGGCCCCGCTGGCACAATGCAAAGCACACCTGGTTGATCAGGTAGCGGGCACGCCTGCACAATGAGACATCAAAATTACACAGCCAGCAAAGCAAAATTCAGTGTGCAAGCCAATGGGGCCTACGTTTGACAGCAAGTATGATGAATCCATGTAGAAAAATATGGCACAACACACGGTTGCCCACCTGCACGTACAGCCCAGTAAAAATTCACGTGCAGCAAACTGTCTACCCATGCGTGAATTTGGCTTCAGCCCAGTAAAAATCTGCACAACACAAATATTGCACAGCCATTAGAGCAAGTCTAACTTTGGATATGCTGGATGGAAGCAATATAGCACAGCATGACACACCCCTAGTTGCTCACCTTCACCCATATAGCCCAGTGAAAACCCACGTGCAAAGCAAGGCAGCTTATCACACGCAAAACCACCATCAACGTCAGGAAGCACAGCAGTCAACGACTCCCAAAATCGGTGCATGAGAAATCATCCATGAGCAATCATGGGCTTTCCCTGCCCAGCCTGTTCCAGAAGAAAGCAACACGGAGAACGTGGCAATGACATTCCCAAGGAGAATGAAGAGGACGCACCCCACGGATACGACAATGGAAGACAGACTCTTGGTCCGGTATGTGCACGCTGCGATCAAGAAAATTCGTCTGGAAAAAAGGAAATTGCATAAGATTACGGTAAACGTAAATCGCATTAGATAAAAGCAGATACATTGACCACATCTTTGACACAAATCGCCATCGCCAGCGTTCGTTCCGTGCCAAGCAATCCAGCGCTCAATCGCAACTGTCTATGGTGACACCAGACATTCGTTTGCCCCATCCCACGTCTTCCATGAACAGCAAAACTGATTTTACAAGGCGTGAAATACGTAAAACTGAGGAATGACGACAATGAAACAAAGCAATCTGATGACGACGTTCAATTTCCAGGTCGCTGGCTATTATACAGCAAATGCCATAGCGACACGGACCTCTCCCACGCAGGTAGCACGGGGTTGACGCCCCGCCAGCTCAGAAAGTTTCGTACGTACTCTTCCAATACAAACTTTTGATGTATAAAAGCCATGAATTCGCATTCCCCATCCCAATTTCACATGCTACGTCGCCCGCCATCGCCAGCCAGCAACAACTATGGTTGCTTCCGCAGCACGTCGCTTTGTTTCATTAAAATTTTTGCCCCGACCATGCCGCTTTTATTATTCACGTTCACTTTACCCATTGCCACTGCCCAGCCTGGTGCGTTCGACGCGACGCTCGCCCCGCCCTGCATGCGAACTAAAATTTGGTGCGGTTCGACCGGTCCAACTTTCCCCGTTCAGCCTGAACACTTCAAGTCCGTATTTTTGTAAGGGTAATCGGCGGGGGGGCCAGAGGGAGCCCAAAAATTTCGGTTGCGTACGGCCGTTTGGCGGGCTGAGCCCCCTGCTTTTCACAGTTCAACGCTCCCCGTCTGAACACGTTCAGTTCAGTCATCTCGCAAAAATTGGCACGGAAATTGCGTGGGAAGTAGGCCGAACCGAAATTTTAACCGAAAAACAGTTCAGGCTAGGGTTCGAACTAAATTTTCTGCACATTTCCCGTTCAGTCTGAACACTCAAAATTTCCCGTTCAGACTGAACCCTTAGTAAATCGACTACGATGTTTGGATAGAGATCCTTCGTGCATAAACTAATTAATCAGCCGTATATGCCCCCCGGCATTTCTCGCGCATTTTGCTGAATTCAGTTTCCGTTCAGAACTGCTGACACTCGATCTTAGGAGGGTGTGACGGCGTTCAGACCGGCGGTTACGGGCCGTAACTCGCGGCTCCGCAGGATTTCAGGGATGGCCCTCGGTCGTGGGGTTGCGATCAGGCCGTACGGTACGGCGCCCGCGGCGATGTCAGGATGTTCGGGTTTCTCCCTTGCGCAACACGATCGTAATATAGTAGTTGACAAGTTGGGGGCCCCTTCGGGGCCCGGACTTTTTGGCGCCTGAGCGGGCGATTGGCGCGTACACCCGCGGGGTGCGTCCTCGGGAACGCCGGCGCCACGCGGGGCGCGCTGTGCGAAGGGGCAGTGGCCGAGGGCGCCGAGGCGGGGGGGCCAGCGGGAGCCATGAAATTTCGGCTTCGTACGGCCCGTCCGCAGGCGGAGCCCCCTGCTTTTCCCAGCTTCGAGCCGTTTCCTGGCACGCTCCCCGTCTGAACACGTTCAGGCAAGTCTGCATCTCGCTAAAGGTCCACCGGGACGAAATAATAACATACATGCAAATTCGAGGCTATGGCGGTGCAGAAAACTGATTGGTGTAGGAGCATCGATGCATGGATTCGTTCCAAATATTGTAGTCATCCAACAACATCTGGGTGTAGTTCGTGGCATGTTTCCCTACCCTTTTGGGAATGCCCTTGGGGCCAGGCCAGGTCAGAATATGCCGCCATGGCCGGCCAAGCCGCTGGGGGCCTGCCAGACCAAAGTCCCTATATGAGTGTGCTTTGGTCCCAGTATGGACACTAAACTGTTTTAGGTTAGTTTGTGGACATTACCATGCAAGGTGCAACTGGCTCCTATTGTTAGGCGCGAGTTGGACACGATTTGAGGGCTAAAAGCTAAAATTGTTTGCTGACACAGTTAGCCCGCAACACACGTAGCATAGGTGTCACACTTCATGTAGTGTTAAAGTTGGGGCATGATGCAGACAATGTTTGTTCCCACTCTGATTTATTATAATGAGTTGTCTTGAGCACTTCATAATGAGATTAGCACAGCTCATTTTAAGACACACCACCGCATCTTTATCAAACAATCCCATCCAATTCCCAACTTCACCATGGAATGGCCATCAAATGTTAGCATGTGCACGATCGCTCATGCCCACTTCAAAATCACCTTAAGAAAGAAAGTTTTGTCTTCGCTAACTTCTTTATAAGCACCACCAGTATGGGGCAACCACAGGCCCTCACTGTGACCACTGTGACCACGGCAAGGGCACGCCATCACATGCAGCCATAAATGTAGCTAACGAAGCAAGGCCAGCTGGTATCCAGGCGGCATGTTGCCACCACACACGTCTCGGTTACGGCGCGGTCACCCATCTTCATGTCCCTGCAAATATGCACCCCATAACAACGTGTGACAACCCACAAGACCCCACGGTGCCCTTTTGCGGGATCGCATGGCATGCAAGGGCATGTGCGTGTGTACCACCCCTACCTGCCTGCCCAACGCCCCACTCCCCATGCCCCAAGTTTCATGGCTCGTGCCCCAGGTCCCCTGCCCCGTCCCACCTGCCCACTGTGCCCCTGCTTGTGACTTGCCTCTGACCACATCACGTGCAGGTGGCTGAGGGCCTGCCCCATGCCCCAGTCCCCACGACCTGTGACTCATAGCTTCAGAAAGGCTCCCCCTGCCCCCTGCTGCCTGGACCCTGCCCCCCGCCCCCTCCCCCCTTCCCCCTGTCCCCATGCCCTCCTCCCTGTGGTGCCCCCGCTGGCTGGCTTGCCAATAATCACATCTCGTGCATGTGGCTGCCTTGCTTGCTGGCTGGCTGGCTGGCTGGCTGGCTGGCTGCGGGGCTGGCTGGCTGGCTGGCTGGCTGGCTGGCTGGCTGGCTGGCTGGCTGGCTGGCTGGCTGGCTGGCTGGCTGGCTGGCTGGCTGGCTGGCTGGCTGGCTGGCTGGCTGGCTGGCTGGCTGGCTGGCTGGCCGGCGGGCTGGCTGGCTGGCTGGCTGGCTGGCTGGCTGGCTGGCTGGCTGGCTGGCTGACCCATGCCACATACCCCACGGCCCAAGCCTCGTGCCCCATGTCCCCTGCCAGCCTGCCTGCCTACACATGCAAAGGAAAGTTTCATGGCTCGTGCCCCAGGTCCCCTGTCCCGTCCCACCTGCCCACTGTGCCCTTGCTTGTGACTTGCCTCTGACCACATCACGTGCAGGTGGCTGAGGGCCTGCCCCATGCCCCAGACCCCGCGACCTGTGACTCATAGCTTCAGAAAGGCTCCCCCTGCCCCCTGCCGCCTGGACCCTGCCCACCGCCCCCTCCCCCTTCCCCCTGTCCCCATGCCCTCCTCCCTGTGGTGCCCCCGCTGGCTGGCTTGCTGGCTGGCTGGCTGGCTGGCTGGCTGGCTGGCTGGCTGGCTGGCTGGCTGGCTGGCTGGCTGGCTGGCGTGCTGGCTGGCTGGCTGGCTGGCTGGCTGGCTGGCTGGCTGGCTGGCTGGCTGGCTGGCTGGCTGGCTGACCCATGCCACATACCCCACGCCCCAAGCCTCGTGCCCCATGTCCCCTGCCAGCCTGCCTGCCTACACATGCAAAGGAAACAAACATGGCCCCGCTGGCACAATGCAAAGCACACCTGGTTGATCAGGTAGCGGGCACGCCTGCACAATGAGACATCAAAATTACACAGCCAGCAAAGCAAAATCCAGTGTGCAAGCCGATGGGGCCTACGTTTGACAGCAAATATGATGAATCCATGTAGAAAAATGGCACAACACATGGTTGCCCACCTGCACGTACAGCCCAGTAAAAATTTACGTGCAGCAAACTGTCTACCCATGCGAGAATTTGGCTTCAGCCCAGTAAAAATCTGCACAACACAAATATTGCACAGCCATTAGAGCAAAGCAAAATGTTCAGTGTTCAAGCCACTTGGGCTAACTTTGGATATGCTGGATGGAAGCAATATAGCACAGCATGACACACCCCGTGGACGCTCACCTTCACCCATATAGCCCAGTGAAAACCCACGTGCAAAGCAAGGCAGCTTATCACACGCAAAACCACCATCAACGTCAGGCAGCACAGCAGTCAACGACTCCCAAAATTGGTGCATGAGCAATCATCCATGAGCAATCATGGGCTTTCCCTGCCCAGTCTGTTCCAGAAGAAAGCAACACGGATAACGTGGCAATGACATTCCCAAGGAGAATGAAGAGGACGCACCCCACGGATACGACAATGGAAGACAGACTCTTGGTCCGGTACGTGCACGCTGCGACCAAGAAAATTCGTCTGGAAAAAGGGAAATTGCATAAGATTACGGTAAACGTAAATCACATTAGATAAAAGCAGATACATTGACCACATCTTTGACACAAATCGCCATCGCCAGCGTTCGTCCCGTGCCAAGCAATCCAGCGCTCAATCGCAACTGTCTATGGTGACATCAGACATTCGTTTGCCCCATCCCACGTCTTCCATGAACAGCAAAACTGATTTTACAAGGCGTGAAATACGTAAAACTGAGGAATGACGACAATGAAACAAAGCAATCTGATGACGACGTTCAATTTCCAGGTCGCTGGCTATTGTACAGCAAACGGCATAGCGACACGGACCTCTCCCACGCAGGTAGCACGGGGTTGACGCCCCGCCAGCTCCGAAAGTTTCCTACGTACTCTTCCAATACAAACTTTTGATGTATAAAAGCCACGAATTCGCATTCCCCATCCCGATTTCACATGCTACGTCGCCCGCCATCGCCAGCCAGCAGCAACTATGATTGCTTGATTTGCTTCCGCAGCACGTCGCTTCGTTTCATTAAAATTTTCTGCCCCGACCATGCCGCTTTACTATTCACGTTGACTTTACCCATTGCCATTGCCCAGCCTGGTGCGTTCGACGCGACGCTCGCCCCGCCCTGCATGCGAACTAAAATTTGGTACGGTTCGACCGGTCCAGCTTTCCCCGTTCAGCCTGAATACTTCAAGTCCGTATTTTTGTCAGGGTCCGAGGCGGGGGGGTCCAGCGGGAGCCCCAACATTTCGGCTTCGTATGGCCGTTTTGTGGACGGAGCCGTTTTTTCTCAGCTTCGAGCCGTTTTTTGCACAGAAATCGTTCAGAAATATAATCGGACTAAAATCGGTCAAAAATCGCATCACGGTTCAGAGAATCTAAGGCAAGAGTTTGGAGATTGAGATACGGCACAAACTATTGCCCCCAGCCGTACATGCCCCAAATTTGCTTTCCCCGCGCCCCGTTCAGTATTAACACTTTTCGGATCCAGAAATATCTGACGCTCCGGATTCAACGTCAGGCTACGACAGGGTGCCCCTTGTGCCGTTCAGTTTGCGCTCGTGGCACCGGTCTCCAGCCAAGAAGCATGTTCAGCACAGGTTGTTTGGCTAAGCTGCTTCTTACCTAACTCTTCCCCCCATCCGTATATGCCCCCCGGCATTTCTCGCGCATTTTGCTGAATTCGGCACCCGTTCAGAATAGGTGACAGTCGATCTTAGGAGGGTGTGACGGCGTTCAGGCCGGCGGTTACGGGCCGTAACTCGCGGCTCCGCAGGATTTCAGGAATGGCCCTCGGTCGTGGGGGTGCGATCAGGCCGTACGGTACGGCGCCCGCGGCGATGTCAGGATGTTCGGGTTTCTCCGTTGCGCAACACGATCGTAGTTAAGTAGTTGACAAGTTGGGGGCCCCTTCGGGGCCCAGACTTTTTGGCGCCTGAGCGGGCGATTGGCGCGTACACCCGCGGGGTGCGTCCTCGGGAACGCCGGCGCCACGCGGGGTGCGCAGTGCGAAGGGGCAGTGGCCGAGGGCGCCGAGGCGGGGGGGCCAGCGGGAGCCCATAAATTTCGGTTTCGTACGGCCGTTTTTGGGGCGGAGCCCCCTGCTTTCCACAGTTTCGAGCCGTTTTTTTTCCATGCTCCCCGTCTGAACACGTTCAGGTCAGTAATCTCGCAAAAATTGGCACGGAAATTGCGTGGGAAGTAGGCCGAACCGAATATTCAACCAAAAACGCGTTCAGAAATGTGTTCGAACTAAATATTCGTTCAGTCTGAACACTTGAAATTTGCCGTTCAGTCTGAACCCTTAGTATTTGTAGTAGGATGTTTGCTTCGGCAACAAACTCTTTGCCCTGCCGTATATGCCCCCCGGCATTTCTCGCGCATTTTGCTGAATTCGGCTTCCGTTCAGAACTGCTGACAGTCGATCTTAGGAGGGTGTGACGGCGTTCAGACCGGCGGTTACGGGCCGTAACTCGCGGCTCCGCAGGATTTCAGGATTCGCCCTCGGGCGTGGGGGTGCGATCAGGCCGTACGGTACGGCGCCCGCGGCGATGTCAGGATGTTCGGGTTTCTCCCTTGCGCAACACGATCGTAGTTAAGTAGTTGACAAGTTGGGGGCCCCTTCGGGGCCCGGACTTTTTGGCGCCTGAGCGGGCGATTGGCGCGTACACCCGCGGGGTGCGTCCTCGGGAACGCCGGCGCCACGCGGGGCGCGCTGTGCGAAGGGGCAGTGGCCGAGGGCGCCGAGGCGGGGGGGCCAGCGGGAGCCATGAAATTTCGGCTTCGTACGGCCCGTCCGCAGGCGGAGCCCCCTGCTTTTCCCAGCTTCGAGCCGTTTCCTGGCACGCTCCCCGTCTGAACACGTTCAGGCAAGTCTGCATCTCGCTAAAGGTCCACCGGGACGAAATAATAACATACATGCAAATTCGAGGCTATGGCGGTGCAGAAAACTGATTGGTGTAGGAGCATCGATGCATGGATTCGTTCCAAATATTGTAGTCATCCAACAACATCTGGGTGTAGTTCGTGGCATGTTTCCCTACCCTTTTGGGAATGCCCTTGGGGCCAGGCCAGGTCAGAATATGCCGCCATGGCCGGCCAAGCCGCTGGGGGCCTGCCAGACCAAAGTCCCTATATGAGTGTGCTTTGGTCCCAGTATGGACACTAAACTGTTTTAGGTTAGTTTGTGGACATTACCATGCAAGGTGCAACTGGCTCCTATTGTTAGGCGCGAGTTGGACACGATTTGAGGGCTAAAAGCTAAAATTGTTTGCTGACACAGTTAGCCCGCAACACACGTAGCATAGGTGTCACACTTCATGTAGTGTTAAAGTTGGGGCATGATGCAGACAATGTTTGTTCCCACTCTGATTTATTATAATGAGTTGTCTTGAGCACTTCATAATGAGATTAGCACAGCTCATTTTAAGACACACCACCGCATCTTTATCAAACAATCCCATCCAATTCCCAACTTCACCATGGAATGGCCATCAAATGTTAGCATGTGCACGATCGCTCATGCCCACTTCAAAATCACCTTAAGAAAGAAAGTTTTGTCTTCGCTAACTTCTTTATAAGCACCACCAGTATGGGGCAACCACAGGCCCTCACTGTGACCACTGTGACCACGGCAAGGGCACGCCATCACATGCAGCCATAAATGTAGCTAACGAAGCAAGGCCAGCTGGTATCCAGGCGGCATGTTGCCACCACACACGTCTCGGTTACGGCGCGGTCACCCATCTTCATGTCCCTGCAAATATGCACCCCATAACAACGTGTGACAACCCACAAGACCCCACGGTGCCCTTTTGCGGGATCGCATGGCATGCAAGGGCATGTGCGTGTGTACCACCCCTACCTGCCTGCCCAACGCCCCACTCCCCATGCCCCAAGTTTCATGGCTCGTGCCCCAGGTCCCCTGCCCCGTCCCACCTGCCCACTGTGCCCCTGCTTGTGACTTGCCTCTGACCACATCACGTGCAGGTGGCTGAGGGCCTGCCCCATGCCCCAGTCCCCACGACCTGTGACTCATAGCTTCAGAAAGGCTCCCCCTGCCCCCTGCTGCCTGGACCCTGCCCCCCGCCCCCTCCCCCTTCCCCCTGTCCCCATGCCCTCCTCCCTGTGGTGCCCCCGCTGGCTGGCTTGCCAATAATCACATCTCGTGCATGTGGCTGCCTTGCTTGCTGGCTGGCTGGCTGGCTGGCTGGCTGGCTGCGGGGCTGGCTGGCTGGCTGGCTGGCTGGCTGGCTGGCTGGCTGGCTGGCTGGCTGGCTGGCTGGCTGGCTGGCTGGCTGGCTGGCTGGCTGGCTGGCTGGCTGGCTGGCTGGCTGGCTGGCTGGCTGGCTGGCCGGCGGGCTGGCTGGCTGGCTGGCTGGCTGGCTGGCTGGCTGGCTGGCTGGCTGGCTGACCCATGCCACATACCCCACGGCCCAAGCCTCGTGCCCCATGTCCCCTGCCAGCCTGCCTGCCTACACATGCAAAGGAAAGTTTCATGGCTCGTGCCCCAGGTCCCCTGTCCCGTCCCACCTGCCCACTGTGCCCTTGCTTGTGACTTGCCTCTGACCACATCACGTGCAGGTGGCTGAGGGCCTGCCCCATGCCCCAGACCCCGCGACCTGTGACTCATAGCTTCAGAAAGGCTCCCCCTGCCCCCTGCCGCCTGGACCCTGCCCACCGCCCCCTCCCCCTTCCCCCTGTCCCCATGCCCTCCTCCCTGTGGTGCCCCCGCTGGCTGGCTTGCTGGCTGGCTGGCTGGCTGGCTGGCTGGCTGGCTGGCTGGCTGGCTGGCTGGCTGGCTGGCTGGCTGGCGTGCTGGCTGGCTGGCTGGCTGGCTGGCTGGCTGGCTGGCTGGCTGGCTGGCTGGCTGGCTGGCTGGCTGACCCATGCCACATACCCCACGCCCCAAGCCTCGTGCCCCATGTCCCCTGCCAGCCTGCCTGCCTACACATGCAAAGGAAACAAACATGGCCCCGCTGGCACAATGCAAAGCACACCTGGTTGATCAGGTAGCGGGCACGCCTGCACAATGAGACATCAAAATTACACAGCCAGCAAAGCAAAATCCAGTGTGCAAGCCGATGGGGCCTACGTTTGACAGCAAATATGATGAATCCATGTAGAAAAATGGCACAACACATGGTTGCCCACCTGCACGTACAGCCCAGTAAAAATTTACGTGCAGCAAACTGTCTACCCATGCGAGAATTTGGCTTCAGCCCAGTAAAAATCTGCACAACACAAATATTGCACAGCCATTAGAGCAAAGCAAAATGTTCAGTGTTCAAGCCACTTGGGCTAACTTTGGATATGCTGGATGGAAGCAATATAGCACAGCATGACACACCCCGTGGACGCTCACCTTCACCCATATAGCCCAGTGAAAACCCACGTGCAAAGCAAGGCAGCTTATCACACGCAAAACCACCATCAACGTCAGGCAGCACAGCAGTCAACGACTCCCAAAATTGGTGCATGAGCAATCATCCATGAGCAATCATGGGCTTTCCCTGCCCAGTCTGTTCCAGAAGAAAGCAACACGGATAACGTGGCAATGACATTCCCAAGGAGAATGAAGAGGACGCACCCCACGGATACGACAATGGAAGACAGACTCTTGGTCCGGTACGTGCACGCTGCGACCAAGAAAATTCGTCTGGAAAAAGGGAAATTGCATAAGATTACGGTAAACGTAAATCACATTAGATAAAAGCAGATACATTGACCACATCTTTGACACAAATCGCCATCGCCAGCGTTCGTCCCGTGCCAAGCAATCCAGCGCTCAATCGCAACTGTCTATGGTGACATCAGACATTCGTTTGCCCCATCCCACGTCTTCCATGAACAGCAAAACTGATTTTACAAGGCGTGAAATACGTAAAACTGAGGAATGACGACAATGAAACAAAGCAATCTGATGACGACGTTCAATTTCCAGGTCGCTGGCTATTGTACAGCAAACGGCATAGCGACACGGACCTCTCCCACGCAGGTAGCACGGGGTTGACGCCCCGCCAGCTCCGAAAGTTTCCTACGTACTCTTCCAATACAAACTTTTGATGTATAAAAGCCACGAATTCGCATTCCCCATCCCGATTTCACATGCTACGTCGCCCGCCATCGCCAGCCAGCAGCAACTATGATTGCTTGATTTGCTTCCGCAGCACGTCGCTTCGTTTCATTAAAATTTTCTGCCCCGACCATGCCGCTTTACTATTCACGTTGACTTTACCCATTGCCACTGCCCAGCCTGGTGCGTTCGACGCGACGCTCGCCCCGCCCTGCATGCGAACTAAAATTTGGTACGGTTCGACCGGTCCAGCTTTCCCCGTTCAGCCTGAATACTTCAAGTCCGTATTTTTGTCAGGGTCCGAGGCGGGGGGGTCCAGCGGGAGCCCCAACATTTCGGCTTCGTATGGCCGTTTTGTGGACGGAGCCGTTTTTTCTCAGCTTCGAGCCGTTTTTTGCACAGAAATCGTTCAGAAATATAATCGGACTAAAATCGGTCAAAAATCGCATCACGGTTCAGAGAATCTAAGGCAAGAGTTTGGAGATTGAGATACGGCACAAACTATTGCCCCCAGCCGTACATGCCCCAAATTTGCTTTCCCCGCGCCCCGTTCAGTATTAACACTTTTCGGATCCAGAAATATCTGACGCTCCGGATTCAACGTCAGGCTACGACAGGGTGCCCCTTGTGCCGTTCAGTTTGCGCTCGTGGCACCGGTCTCCAGCCAAGAAGCATGTTCAGCACAGGTTGTTTGGCTAAGCTGCTTCTTACCTAACTCTTCCCCCCATCCGTATATGCCCCCCGGCATTTCTCGCGCATTTTGCTGAATTCGGCACCCGTTCAGAATAGGTGACAGTCGATCTTAGGAGGGTGTGACGGCGTTCAGGCCGGCGGTTACGGGCCGTAACTCGCGGCTCCGCAGGATTTCAGGAATGGCCCTCGGTCGTGGGGGTGCGATCAGGCCGTACGGTACGGCGCCCGCGGCGATGTCAGGATGTTCGGGTTTCTCCGTTGCGCAACACGATCGTAGTTAAGTAGTTGACAAGTTGGGGGCCCCTTCGGGGCCCGGACTTTTTGGCGCCTGAGCGGGCGATTGGCGCGTACACCCGCGGGGTGCGTCCTCGGGAACGCCGGCGCCACGCGGGGCGCGCAGCGCGAAGGGGCAGTGGCCGAAGGCGCCGAGGCGGGGGGGCCAGCGGGAGCCATAAAATTTCGGCTTCGTACGGCCCGTCCGCAGGCGGAGCCCCCTGCTTTTCCCAGCTTCGAGCCGTTTCCTGGCACGCGCCCCATCTGAACACATTCAGGCAAGTCATCTCGCTAAAGGTCCACTGGGACGAAATAATTACGTACATGCAAAGTCGAGGCTATGGCGGTGCAGAAAACTGATTGGTGTAGGAGCATCGATGCATGGATTCGTTCCAAATATTGTAGGCATTTTTTATGAGTTATGGCTGGGACGAGTAGGTCATCCAGCAACATCTGGGTGTAGTTCGTGGCATGTTTCCCTACCCTTTTGGGAATGCCCTTGGGGCCAGGCCAGGTCAGAATATGCCGCCCTGGCCGGCCAAGCCGCTGGGGGCCTGCCAGACCAAAGTCCCTATATGAGTGTGCTTTGGTCCCAGTATGGACACTAAACTGTTTTAGGTTAGTTTGTGGACATTACCATGCAAGGTGCAACTGGCTCCTATTTTTAGGCGCGAGTTGGACACGATTTGAGGGCTAAAAGCTAAAATTGTTTGCTGACACAGCTAGCCCGCAACACACGTAGCATAGGTGTCACACTTCATGTAGTGTTCAAGTTGGGGCATGATGCAGACAATGTTTGTTCCAACTCTGATTTATTATAATGAGTTGTCTTGAGCACTTCATAATGAGATTAGCACAGCTCATTTTAAGACACACCACCGCATCTTTATCAAACAATCCCATCCAATTCCCAACTTCACCATCGAATGGCCATCAAATGTTAGCATGTGCACGATCGCTCATGCCCACTTCAAAATCATCTTAAGAAAGACAGTTTTGTATTCGCTAACTTCTTTATAACCACCACCAGTATGATGCAACCACAGGCCCTCACTGTGACCACTGTGACCACGGGAAGGGCACACCATCACATGCAGCCATAAATGTATCTAACGAAGCAAGGCCAGCTGGTATCCAGGCGGCATGTTGCCACCACACACGTCTCGGTTACGGCGCGGTCACCCATCTTCATGTCCCTGCAAATATGCACCCCATAACAACGTGTGACAACCCACAAGACCCCACGGTGCCCTTTTGCGGGATCGCAGGGCATGGCAGGGCATGTGCGTGTGTACCACCCCTACCTGCCTGCCCAACGCCCCACTCCCCATGCCCCAAGTTTCATGGCTCGTGCCCCAGGTCCCCTGCCCTGTCCCACCTGCCCACTGTGCCCCTGCTTGTGACTTGCCTCTGACCACATCACGTGCAGGTGGCTGAGGGCCTGCCCCATGCCCCAGTCCCCACGACCTGTGACTCATAGCTTCAGAAAGGCTCCCCCTGCCCCCTGCCGCCTGGACCCTGCCCCCTTCCCCCTGTCCCCATGCCCTCCTCCCTGTGGTGCCCCCGCTGGCTGGCTTGCCAATAATCACATCTCGTGCATGTGGCTGCTTGCTGGCTGGCTGGCTGGCTGGCTGGCTGGCTGGCTGGCTGGCTGGCTGGCTGGCTGGCTGGCTGGCTGGCTGGCTGGCTGGCTGGCTGGCTGGCTGGCTGGCTGGCTGGCTGGCTGGCTGGCTGGCTGGCTGGCTGGCTGGCTGGCTGGCTGGCTGGCTGGCTGGCTGGCTGGCTGGCTGGCTGGCTGGCTGGCAAATATGCACCCCATAACAACATGTGACAACCCAGGGCAGGGCATGGAAGGGCATGTGCGTATGTACCACCCCTACCTGCCTGCCCAACGCCCCACTCCCCATGGCTCGTGCCCCAGGTCCCCTGCCCCGTCCCACCTGCCCACTGTGCCCCTGCTTGTGACTTGCCTCTGACCACATCACGTGCAGGTGGCTGAGGGCCTGCCCCATGCCCCAGTCCCCACGACCTGTGACTCATAGCTTCAGAAAGGCTCCCCCTGCCCCCTGCCGCCTGGACCCTGCCCCCCCCCCCTCCCCCCCTCCCCCTGTCCCCATGCCCTCCTCCCTGTGGTGCCCCCGCTGGCTGGCTTGCCAATAATCACATCTCGTGCATGTGGCTGCCTTGCTTGCTGGCTGGCTGGCTGGCTGGCTGGCTGGCTGGCAGGCTGGCTGGCTGGCTGGCTGGCTGGCTGGCTGGCTGGCTGGCTGGCTGACTGGCTGGCTGGCTGGCTGGCTGGCTGGCTGACTGGCTGGCTGCCTGACCCATGCCACATACCCCACGCCCCAAGCCTCGTGCCCCATGTCCCCAAGTTTCATGGCTCGTGCCCCAGGTCCCCTGCCCCGTCCCACCTGCCCACTGTGCCCTTGCTTGTGTCTTGCCTCTGACCACATCACATGCAGGTGGCTGAGGGCCTGCCCCATGCCCCAGTCCCCACGACCTGTGACTCATAGCTTCAGAAAGGCTCCCCCTGCCCCCTGCCGCCTGGACCCTGCCCCCCGCCCCTCCCCCTTCCCCCTGTCCCCATGCCCTCCTCCCTGTGGTGCCCCCGCTGGCTGGCTTGCCAATAATCACATCTTGTGCATGTGGCTGCCTTGCTGGCTGGCTGGCTGGCTGGCTGGCTGGCTGCCTGACCCATGCCACATACCCCACACCCCAAGCCTCGTGCCCCATGTCCCCTGCCAGCCTGCCTGCCTACACATGCAAAGGAAACAAACATGGCCCCGCTGGCACAATGCAAAGCACACCTGGTTGATCAGGTAGCGGGCACGCCTGCACAATGAGACATCAAAATTACACAGCCAGCAAAGCAAAATTCAGTGTGCAAGCGAATGGGGCCTACGTTTGACAGCAAGTATGATGAATCCATGTAGAAAAATGTGGCACAACACATGGTTACAGCCCAGTAAAAATTCACGTGCAGCAAACTGTCTACCCATGCGTGAATTTGGCTTCAGCCCAGTAAAAATCTGCACAACACAAATATTGCACAGCCATTAGAGCAAGTCTAACTTTGGATATGCTGGATGGAAGCAATATAGCACACCATGACACACCCCTAGTTGCTCACCTTCACCCATATAGCCCAGTGAAAACTCACGTGCAAAGCAAGGCAGCTTATCACACGCAAAACCACCATCAACGTCAGGAAGCACAGCAGTCAACGACTCCCAAAATTGGTGCATGAGAAATCATCCATGAGCAATCATGGGCTTTCCCTGCCCAGCCTGTTCCAGAAGAAAGCAACACGGATAACGTGGCAATGACATTCCCCAGGAGAATGAAGAGGACGCACCCCACGGATACGACAATGGAAGACAGACTCTTGGTCCGGTACGTGCACGCTGCGACCAAGAAAATTCGTCTGGAAAAAAGGAAATTGCATAAGATTACGGTAAACGTAAATCACATTAGATAAAAGCAGATACATTGACCACATCTTTGACACAAATCGCCATCGCCAGCGTTCGTCCCGTTCCAAGCAATCCAGCGCTCAATCGAAACTGTCTATGGTGACACCAGACATTCGTTTGCCCCATCCCACGTCTTCCATGAACAGCAAAACTGATTTTACAAGGCGTGAAATACGTAAAACTGAAGAATGACGACACTGAAACAAAACAATCTGATGACGACGTTCAATTTCCAGGTCGCTGGCTATTATACAGCAAATGCCATAGCGACACGGACCTCTCCCACGCAGGTTGCACGGGGTTGACGCCCCGCCAGCTCCGAAAGTTTCCTACGTACTCTTCCAATACAAACTTTTGAAAGCCATGAATTCGCATTCCCCATCCCGATTTCACATGCTACGTCGCCCGCCATCGCCATCCAGCAACAACTATGGTTGCTTCCGCAGCACGTCGCTTTTTGTTTCATTAAAATTTTTTGCCCCGACCATGCCGCTTTTGTTATTCACGTTCACTTTACCAATTGCCACTGCCCAGCCTGGTGTGTTCGACGCGACGCTCGCCCCGCCCTGCATGCGAACTAAAATTTGGTACGGTTCGACCGGTCCAACTTTCCCCGTTCAGCCTGAACACTTCAAGTCCGTATTTTCGTCAGGGTCGGAGGTGGGGGTGCCAGCGGGAGCCCTAAAATTTCCGTTTCGTACGGCTGGATTTTGGGCTGAGCCCCCTGGTTTTCAGAGTTTCGAGCCGTTTTTTTCCACGCTCCCCTTCTGAACACGTTCAGTTCAGTCATCTCGCAAAAATTGGCACGGAAATGGCGTGGGAAGTAGGCCGAACCGAAAATTGAAGGCGAAAACCGTTCAGACTAGGGTTCGAACTTAATTTTCTGCACATTTCCCGTTCAGTCTGAACACTCAAAATTTCCCATTCAGTCTGAACCCTTAGTATTTCTAGTACTTTGTTTGGAGAGAGATCCTTCGTGTATAAACTCTTGCCCCCAGCCGTATATGCCCCCCGGCATTTCTCGTGCATTTTGCTGAATTCAGCTTCTGTTCAGAATAGGTAAGACTCGATCTTAGGAGGGTGTGACGGCGTTCAGGCGAGCGGTTACGGGCCGTAACTCGCGGCTCCGCAGGATTTCAGGGATGGCCCTCGGTCGTGGGGGTGCGATCAGGCCGTACGGTACGGCGCCCGCGGCGGTGTCAGGATGTTTTAAGTAGTTGACAAGTTGGGGGCCCCTTCGGGGCCCGGACTTTTTGGCGCCTGAGCGGGCGATTGGCGCGTACACCCGCGGGGTGCGTCCTCGGGAACGCCGGCGCCACGCGGGGCGCGCAGCGCGAAGGGGCAGTGGCCGAAGGCGCCGAGGCGGGGGGGCCAGCGGGAGCCATAAAATTTCGGCTTCGTACGGCCCGTCCGCAGGCGGAGCCCCCTGCTTTTCCCAGCTTCGAGCCGTTTCCTGGCACGCGCCCCATCTGAACACATTCAGGCAAGTCATCTCGCTAAAGGTCCACTGGGACGAAATAATTACGTACATGCAAAGTCGAGGCTATGGCGGTGCAGAAAACTGATTGGTGTAGGAGCATCGATGCATGGATTCGTTCCAAATATTGTAGGCATTTTTTATGAGTTATGGCTGGGACGAGTAGGTCATCCAGCAACATCTGGGTGTAGTTCGTGGCATGTTTCCCTACCCTTTTGGGAATGCCCTTGGGGCCAGGCCAGGTCAGAATATGCCGCCCTGGCCGGCCAAGCCGCTGGGGGCCTGCCAGACCAAAGTCCCTATATGAGTGTGCTTTGGTCCCAGTATGGACACTAAACTGTTTTAGGTTAGTTTGTGGACATTACCATGCAAGGTGCAACTGGCTCCTATTTTAGGCGCGAGTTGGACACGATTTGAGGGCTAAAAGCTAAAATTGTTTGCTGACACAGCTAGCCCGCAACACACGTAGCATAGGTGTCACACTTCATGTAGTGTTCAAGTTGGGGCATGATGCAGACAATGTTTGTTCCAACTCTGATTTATTATAATGAGTTGTCTTGAGCACTTCATAATGAGATTAGCACAGCTCATTTTAAGACACACCACCGCATCTTTATCAAACAATCCCATCCAATTCCCAACTTCACCATGGAATGGCCATCAAATGTTAGCATGTGCACGATCGCTCATGCCCACTTCAAAATCACCTTAAGAAAGAAGTTTTGTATTCGCTAACTTCTTTATAACCACCACCAGTATGGCAACCACAGGCCCTCACTGTGACCACTGTGACCACGGGAAGGGCACACCATCACATGCAGCCATAAATGTATCTAACGAAGCAAGGCCAGCTGGTATCCAGGCGGCATGTTGCCACCACACACGTCTCGGTTACGGCGCGGTCACCCATCTTCATGTCCCTGCAAATATGCACCCCATAACAACGTGTGACAACCCACAAGACCCCACGGTGCCCTTTTGCGGGATCGCAGGGCATGGCAGGGCATGTGCGTGTGTACCACCCCTACCTGCCTGCCCAACGCCCCACTCCCCATGCCCCAAGTTTCATGGCTCGTGCCCCAGGTCCCCTGCCCGTCCCACCTGCCCACTGTGCCCCTGCTTGTGACTTGCCTCTGACCACATCACGTGCAGGTGGCTGAGGGCCTGCCCCATGCCCCAGTCCCCACGACCTGTGACTCATAGCTTCAGAAAGGCTCCCCCTGCCCCCTGCCGCCTGGACCCTGCCCCCTTCCCCCTGTCCCCATGCCCTCCTCCCTGTGGTGCCCCCGCTGGCTGGCTTGCCAATAATCACATCTCGTGCATGTGGCTGCTTGCTGGCTGGCTGGCTGGCTGGCTGGCTGGCTGGCTGGCTGGCTGGCTGGCTGGCTGGCTGGCTGGCTGGCTGGCTGGCTGGCTGGCTGGCTGGCTGGCTGGCTGGCTGGCTGGCTGGCTGGCTGGCTGGCTGGCTGGCTGGCTGGCTGGCTGGCTGGCTGGCTGGCTGGCTGGCTGGCTGGCTGGCTGGCTGGCTGGCTGGCTGGCTGGCTGGCTGGCTGGCTGGCTGGCTGGCTGGCAAATATGCACCCCATAACAACATGTGACAACCCAGGGCAGGGCATGGAAGGGCATGTGCGTATGTACCACCCCTACCTGCCTGCCCAACGCCCCACTCCCCATGGCTCGTGCCCCAGGTCCCCTGCCCCGTCCCACCTGCCCACTGTGCCCCTGCTTGTGACTTGCCTCTGACCACATCACGTGCAGGTGGCTGAGGGCCTGCCCCATGCCCCAGTCCCCACGACCTGTGACTCATAGCTTCAGAAAGGCTCCCCCTGCCCCCTGCCGCCTGGACCCTGCCCCCGCCCCCTCCCCCCTCCCCCTGTCCCCATGCCCTCCTCCCTGTGGTGCCCCCGCTGGCTGGCTTGCCAATAATCACATCTCGTGCATGTGGCTGCCTTGCTTGCTGGCTGGCTGGCTGGCTGGCTGGCTGGCTGGCAGGCTGGCTGGCTGGCTGGCTGGCTGGCTGGCTGGCTGGCTGGCTGGCTGACTGGCTGGCTGGCTGGCTGGCTGGCTGGCTGACTGGCTGGCTGCCTGACCCATGCCACATACCCCACGCCCCAAGCCTCGTGCCCCATGTCCCCAAGTTTCATGGCTCGTGCCCCAGGTCCCCTGCCCCGTCCCACCTGCCCACTGTGCCCTTGCTTGTGTCTTGCCTCTGACCACATCACATGCAGGTGGCTGAGGGCCTGCCCCATGCCCCAGTCCCCACGACCTGTGACTCATAGCTTCAGAAAGGCTCCCCCTGCCCCCTGCCGCCTGGACCCTGCCCCCCGCCCCCTCCCCCCTTCCCCCTGTCCCCATGCCCTCCTCCCTGTGGTGCCCCCGCTGGCTGGCTTGCCAATAATCACATCTTGTGCATGTGGCTGCCTTGCTGGCTGGCTGGCTGGCTGGCTGGCTGGCTGCCTGACCCATGCCACATACCCCACACCCCAAGCCTCGTGCCCCATGTCCCCTGCCAGCCTGCCTGCCTACACATGCAAAGGAAACAAACATGGCCCCGCTGGCACAATGCAAAGCACACCTGGTTGATCAGGTAGCGGGCACGCCTGCACAATGAGACATCAAAATTACACAGCCAGCAAAGCAAAATTCAGTGTGCAAGCGAATGGGGCCTACGTTTGACAGCAAGTATGATGAATCCATGTAGAAAAATGTGGCACAACACATGGTTACAGCCCAGTAAAAATTCACGTGCAGCAAACTGTCTACCCATGCGTGAATTTGGCTTCAGCCCAGTAAAAATCTGCACAACACAAATATTGCACAGCCATTAGAGCAAGTCTAACTTTGGATATGCTGGATGGAAGCAATATAGCACACCATGACACACCCCTAGTTGCTCACCTTCACCCATATAGCCCAGTGAAAACTCACGTGCAAAGCAAGGCAGCTTATCACACGCAAAACCACCATCAACGTCAGGAAGCACAGCAGTCAACGACTCCCAAAATTGGTGCATGAGAAATCATCCATGAGCAATCATGGGCTTTCCCTGCCCAGCCTGTTCCAGAAGAAAGCAACACGGATAACGTGGCAATGACATTCCCCAGGAGAATGAAGAGGACGCACCCCACGGATACGACAATGGAAGACAGACTCTTGGTCCGGTACGTGCACGCTGCGACCAAGAAAATTCGTCTGGAAAAAAGGAAATTGCATAAGATTACGGTAAACGTAAATCACATTAGATAAAAGCAGATACATTGACCACATCTTTGACACAAATCGCCATCGCCAGCGTTCGTCCCGTTCCAAGCAATCCAGCGCTCAATCGAAACTGTCTATGGTGACACCAGACATTCGTTTGCCCCATCCCACGTCTTCCATGAACAGCAAAACTGATTTTACAAGGCGTGAAATACGTAAAACTGAAGAATGACGACACTGAAACAAAACAATCTGATGACGACGTTCAATTTCCAGGTCGCTGGCTATTATACAGCAAATGCCATAGCGACACGGACCTCTCCCACGCAGGTTGCACGGGGTTGACGCCCCGCCAGCTCCGAAAGTTTCCTACGTACTCTTCCAATACAAACTTTTGAAAGCCATGAATTCGCATTCCCCATCCCGATTTCACATGCTACGTCGCCCGCCATCGCCATCCAGCAACAACTATGGTTGCTTCCGCAGCACGTCGCTTTTTGTTTCATTAAAATTTTTTGCCCCGACCATGCCGCTTTTGTTATTCACGTTCACTTTACCAATTGCCACTGCCCAGCCTGGTGTGTTCGACGCGACGCTCGCCCCGCCCTGCATGCGAACTAAAATTTGGTACGGTTCGACCGGTCCAACTTTCCCCGTTCAGCCTGAACACTTCAAGTCCGTATTTTCGTCAGGGTCGGAGGTGGGGGGTGCCAGCGGGAGCCCTAAAATTTCCGTTTCGTACGGCTGGATTTTGGGCTGAGCCCCCTGGTTTTCAGAGTTTCGAGCCGTTTTTTTCCACGCTCCCCTTCTGAACACGTTCAGTTCAGTCATCTCGCAAAAATTGGCACGGAAATGGCGTGGGAAGTAGGCCGAACCGAAAATTGAAGGCGAAAACCGTTCAGACTAGGGTTCGAACTTAATTTTCTGCACATTTCCCGTTCAGTCTGAACACTCAAAACAGGGCATGGAAGGGCATGTGCGTATGTACCACCCCTACCTGCCTGCCCAACGCCCCACTCCCCATGGCTCGTGCCCCAGGTCCCCTGCCCCGTCCCACCTGCCCACTGTGCCCCTGCTTGTGACTTGCCTCTGACCACATCACGTGCAGGTGGCTGAGGGCCTGCCCCATGCCCCAGTCCCCACGACCTGTGACTCATAGCTTCAGAAAGGCTCCCCCTGCCCCCTGCCGCCTGGACCCTGCCCCCGCCCCCTCCCCCCCTCCCCCTGTCCCCATGCCCTCCTCCCTGTGGTGCCCCCGCTGGCTGGCTTGCCAATAATCACATCTCGTGCATGTGGCTGCCTTGCTTGCTGGCTGGCTGGCTGGCTGGCTGGCTGGCTGGCAGGCTGGCTGGCTGGCTGGCTGGCTGGCTGGCTGGCTGGCTGGCTGGCTGACTGGCTGGCTGGCTGGCTGGCTGGCTGGCTGACTGGCTGGCTGCCTGACCCATGCCACATACCCCACGCCCCAAGCCTCGTGCCCCATGTCCCCAAGTTTCATGGCTCGTGCCCCAGGTCCCCTGCCCCGTCCCACCTGCCCACTGTGCCCTTGCTTGTGTCTTGCCTCTGACCACATCACATGCAGGTGGCTGAGGGCCTGCCCCATGCCCCAGTCCCCACGACCTGTGACTCATAGCTTCAGAAAGGCTCCCCCTGCCCCCTGCCGCCTGGACCCTGCCCCCCGCCCCCTCCCCCCTTCCCCCTGTCCCCATGCCCTCCTCCCTGTGGTGCCCCCGCTGGCTGGCTTGCCAATAATCACATCTTGTGCATGTGGCTGCCTTGCTGGCTGGCTGGCTGGCTGGCTGGCTGGCTGCCTGACCCATGCCACATACCCCACACCCCAAGCCTCGTGCCCCATGTCCCCTGCCAGCCTGCCTGCCTACACATGCAAAGGAAACAAACATGGCCCCGCTGGCACAATGCAAAGCACACCTGGTTGATCAGGTAGCGGGCACGCCTGCACAATGAGACATCAAAATTACACAGCCAGCAAAGCAAAATTCAGTGTGCAAGCGAATGGGGCCTACGTTTGACAGCAAGTATGATGAATCCATGTAGAAAAATGTGGCACAACACATGGTTACAGCCCAGTAAAAATTCACGTGCAGCAAACTGTCTACCCATGCGTGAATTTGGCTTCAGCCCAGTAAAAATCTGCACAACACAAATATTGCACAGCCATTAGAGCAAGTCTAACTTTGGATATGCTGGATGGAAGCAATATAGCACACCATGACACACCCCTAGTTGCTCACCTTCACCCATATAGCCCAGTGAAAACTCACGTGCAAAGCAAGGCAGCTTATCACACGCAAAACCACCATCAACGTCAGGAAGCACAGCAGTCAACGACTCCCAAAATTGGTGCATGAGAAATCATCCATGAGCAATCATGGGCTTTCCCTGCCCAGCCTGTTCCAGAAGAAAGCAACACGGATAACGTGGCAATGACATTCCCCAGGAGAATGAAGAGGACGCACCCCACGGATACGACAATGGAAGACAGACTCTTGGTCCGGTACGTGCACGCTGCGACCAAGAAAATTCGTCTGGAAAAAAGGAAATTGCATAAGATTACGGTAAACGTAAATCACATTAGATAAAAGCAGATACATTGACCACATCTTTGACACAAATCGCCATCGCCAGCGTTCGTCCCGTTCCAAGCAATCCAGCGCTCAATCGAAACTGTCTATGGTGACACCAGACATTCGTTTGCCCCATCCCACGTCTTCCATGAACAGCAAAACTGATTTTACAAGGCGTGAAATACGTAAAACTGAAGAATGACGACACTGAAACAAAACAATCTGATGACGACGTTCAATTTCCAGGTCGCTGGCTATTATACAGCAAATGCCATAGCGACACGGACCTCTCCCACGCAGGTTGCACGGGGTTGACGCCCCGCCAGCTCCGAAAGTTTCCTACGTACTCTTCCAATACAAACTTTTGAAAGCCATGAATTCGCATTCCCCATCCCGATTTCACATGCTACGTCGCCCGCCATCGCCATCCAGCAACAACTATGGTTGCTTCCGCAGCACGTCGCTTTTTGTTTCATTAAAATTTTTTGCCCCGACCATGCCGCTTTTGTTATTCACGTTCACTTTACCAATTGCCACTGCCCAGCCTGGTGTGTTCGACGCGACGCTCGCCCCGCCCTGCATGCGAACTAAAATTTGGTACGGTTCGACCGGTCCAACTTTCCCCGTTCAGCCTGAACACTTCAAGTCCGTATTTTCGTCAGGGTCGGAGGTGGGGGGTGCCAGCGGGAGCCCTAAAATTTCCGTTTCGTACGGCTGGATTTTGGGCTGAGCCCCCTGGTTTTCAGAGTTTCGAGCCGTTTTTTTCCACGCTCCCCTTCTGAACACGTTCAGTTCAGTCATCTCGCAAAAATTGGCACGGAAATGGCGTGGGAAGTAGGCCGAACCGAAAATTGAAGGCGAAAACCGTTCAGACTAGGGTTCGAACTTAATTTTCTGCACATTTCCCGTTCAGTCTGAACACTCAAAATTTCCCATTCAGTCTGAACCCTTAGTATTTCTAGTACTTTGTTTGGAGAGAGATCCTTCGTGTATAAACTCTTGCCCCCAGCCGTATATGCCCCCCGGCATTTCTCGTGCATTTTGCTGAATTCAGCTTCTGTTCAGAATAGGTAAGACTCGATCTTAGGAGGGTGTGACGGCGTTCAGGCGAGCGGTTACGGGCCGTAACTCGCGGCTCCGCAGGATTTCAGGGATGGCCCTCGGTCGTGGGGGTGCGATCAGGCCGTACGGTACGGCGCCCGCGGCGGTGTCAGGATGTTCGGGTTTCTCCTTTGCGCAACACGATCGTAATATAGTAGTTGACAAGGTGGGGGGGCCAAGGCCCCCCACGAATTCGGACGCACTACGCCACCAGGGGCCCTGAGGCCTTCGCCGAAAGCTTCGACCCGCCGGGCGGAGCGCCCGCCTACCGGGCCGGCCCCTACGCCGGGGGGCGAACGCTCGGCGGCCTTCCTTGGGGGGCTTCCCATCGCGCGCGCTCGCGCCGGCCCGCCGCACCGTCGATCCCACGCTCCGTCCCTCACGGGGAAATCTTCCAAATAAATTTTTATTCCTCGGAACTACGAAAATTCGGCCTGAACTCGGCCTAAATTCGTTTTTATTGCTCGAAACTAGTGACCGCTCAACCAAAAACGATTTCAGGCCGAATTTAGCATGCGTTCAGGGCAAAATTTCGTAGCACTTTTGATTTCAGCAAAATTTAGATTCTCTCTGCGCTGAATCCAGAATCGGCTCAGAATCTCGCAAAGTTCGTCCAGCAAGCATCGTACTACGCTCCGCTCCTGCAACTCAAATTTTGCGTGTACTTTTCAACTAAAATTAAGTCAGATCACGTTCAGACTTAAATTTCGGTCTGACTAAAAAATTGCAACGGAAACGTTCAGTAAAACGGTTTCTGAACGAAATGCGGACAGGAAAACGGCCATAACGCCCAACGTGTTACGGTTTCAAAACATTTTCTGGACATTACGTCGACTTGCCGCACTGAACTCTACGCAACTTGGGACGGCGGGTTCAATACTTCGAAGTTTTTGTACTTCCGCGTCCCACATCCTGTAACCGCGGGCGGGTTGTTTGATTCGCGACACAGAGTTTGACGCCCGCGAAGAAGTCAACATCGTGCCGGGTTCCGTATTTTTATCTGGCCGCGGCCATTGGCTGGCCTCCCATCTGCCCGCAAAAGTGCTGAACCGGATCTGGACGTAACTGCCGTTTCAGACCCCGTTCAGAACTCCTGACAGTCGATCTGCCTAGTTTGCCACTTTTCGGGCAACTGCCCCGATTGGGCGCCACCGCGGATCTCCGGATCGCCCTGACTATCGGCCGCCCTGCGCTCGCGGTTCTCGTACGGGCCACTTTTCGGGCCTCACGGTTTGCCAAACTTTTGCGTTGGGGTTAATCGTAGTTACTAGAAGGGGACAAGCGTGGGGGGCCAAGGCCCCCCACGAATTCGGACGCACTACGCCACCAGGGGCCCTGAGGCCTTCGCCGAAAGCTTCGACCCGCCGGGCGGAGCGCCCGCCTACCGGGCCGGCCCCTACGCCGGGGGGCGAACGCTCGGCGGCCTTCCTTCGGGGGCTTCCCATCGCGCGCGCTCGCGCCGGCCCGCCGCACCGTCGATCCCACGCTCCGTCCCTCACGGGGAAATCTTCCAAATCAATTTTTATTCCTCGGAACTACGAAAATTCGGCCTGAACTCGGCCTAAATTCGTTTTTATTGCTCGAAACTAGTGACCGCTCAACAAAAAACGATTTCAGGACGAATTTAGCATGCGTTCAGGGCTAAATTTCGTAGCACATTTGATTTCAGCAAAATTCAGATTCTGTCAGCGCTGAGTCCAGAATCGGCTCAGAATCTCGCAAAGTTCGTCCAGCAAGCATCGTACTACGCTCCGCTCCTCCAACTTAAATTTTGCGTGTACTTTTCAAATAAAATTCAGTCAGATCACGTTCAGACTTAAATTTCGGTCTGAATAAAAAATTGCAACGGAAACGTTCAGTAAAACGGTTTCTGAACGAAATGATGACAACAAAACGGCCGTAACGCCCAACTTATTACGGTTTCTCAACATTTTCTGGACATGCCGTCGACTTGCCGCACTGAACGCAACAAAATTTTGGGACGGCAGCTTCCATACTCCGGAGTTGTTGTACTTCCGCGTCCCACATCCTGTAACCGCGGGCGGGTTGTTTGATTCGCGACATTGTTTGACGGGGCGCGCAACAAGCCGACATCGTGCCGGGTTCCGTATTTTTATCTGGCCGCGGCCATTGGCTGGCCTCCCACCTGCCCGCAAAAGTGCTGAACCGGATCTGGACGTAACTGCTGTTTCAGACCCCGTTCAGACTTTGTGACAGTCGATCTCCCTAGTTTGCCACTTTTCGGGCAACTGCTCCGATTGGGCGCCACCGCGGATCTCCGAATCGCCCTGACTATCGGCCGCCCTGCGCTCGCGTTTTTCGTACGGGCCACTTTTCGGTCCTCACGGTTTGCCCAATCTTTTCGTTGGGGTTAATCGTAGTCACTAGAAGGGGACAAGGTGGGGGGGCCAAGGCCCCCCACGAATTCGGACGCACTACGCCACCAGGGGCCCTGAGGCCTTCGCCGAAAGCTTCGACCCGCCGGGCGGAGCGCCCGCCTACCGGGCCGGCCCCTACGCCGGGGGGCGAACGCTCGGCGGCCTTCCTTGGGGGGCTTCCCATCGCGCGCGCTCGCGCCGGCCCGCCGCACCGTCGATCCCACGCTCCGTCCCTCACGGGGAAATCTTCCAAATAAATTTTTATTCCTCGGAACTACGAAAATTCGGCCTGAACTCGGCCTAAATTCGTTTTTATTGCTCGAAACTAGTGACCGCTCAACCAAAAACGATTTCAGGCCGAATTTAGCATGCGTTCAGGGCAAAATTTCGTAGCACTTTTGATTTCAGCAAAATTTAGATTCTCTCTGCGCTGAATCCAGAATCGGCTCAGAATCTCGCAAAGTTCGTCCAGCAAGCATCGTACTACGCTCCGCTCCTGCAACTCAAATTTTGCGTGTACTTTTCAACTAAAATTAAGTCAGATCACGTTCAGACTTAAATTTCGGTCTGACTAAAAAATTGCAACGGAAACGTTCAGTAAAACGGTTTCTGAACGAAATGCGGACAGGAAAACGGCCATAACGCCCAACGTGTTACGGTTTCAAAACATTTTCTGGACATTACGTCGACTTGCCGCACTGAACTCTACGCAACTTGGGACGGCGGGTTCAATACTTCGAAGTTTTTGTACTTCCGCGTCCCACATCCTGTAACCGCGGGCGGGTTGTTTGATTCGCGACACAGAGTTTGACGCCCGCGAAGAAGTCAACATCGTGCCGGGTTCCGTATTTTTATCTGGCCGCGGCCATTGGCTGGCCTCCCATCTGCCCGCAAAAGTGCTGAACCGGATCTGGACGTAACTGCCGTTTCAGACCCCGTTCAGAACTCCTGACAGTCGATCTGCCTAGTTTGCCACTTTTCGGGCAACTGCCCCGATTGGGCGCCACCGCGGATCTCCGGATCGCCCTGACTATCGGCCGCCCTGCGCTCGCGGTTCTCGTACGGGCCACTTTTCGGGCCTCACGGTTTGCCAAACTTTTGCGTTGGGGTTAATCGTAGTTACTAGAAGGGGACAAGTTGGGGGCCCCTTCGGGGCCCAGACTTTTTGGCGCCTGAGCGGGCGATTGGCGCGTACACCCGCGGGGTGCGTCCTCGGGAACGCCGGCGCCACGCGGGGTGCGCAGTGCGAAGGGGCAGTGGCCGAGGGCGCCGAGGCGGGGGGGCCAGCGGGAGCCCATAAATTTCGGTTTCGTACGGCCGTTTTTGGGGCGGAGCCCCCTGCTTTCCACAGTTTCGAGCCGTTTTTTTTCCATGCTCCCCGTCTGAACACGTTCAGGTCAGTAATCTCGCAAAAATTGGCACGGAAATTGCGTGGGAAGTAGGCCGAACCGAATATTCAACCAAAAACGCGTTCAGAAATGTGTTCGAACTAAATTTTCGTTCAGTCTGAACACTTGAAATTTGCCGTTCAGTCTGAACCCTTAGTATTTGTAGTAGGATGTTTGCTTCGGCAACAAACTCTTTGCCCTGCCGTATATGCCCCCCGGCATTTCTCGCGCATTTTGCTGAATTCGGCTTCCGTTCAGAACTGCTGACAGTCGATCTTAGGAGGGTGTGACGGCGTTCAGACCGGCGGTTACGGGCCGTAACTCGCGGCTCCGCAGGATTTCAGGATTCGCCCTCGGGCGTGGGGGTGCGATCAGGCCGTACGGTACGGCGCCCGCGGCGATGTCAGGATGTTCGGGTTTCTCCCTTGCGCAACACGATCGTAGTTAAGTAGTTGACAAGTTGGGGGCCCCTGCGGGGCCCAGACTTTTTGGCGCCTGAGCGGGCGATTGGCGCGTACACCCGCGGGATGCGTCCTCGGGAACGCCGGCGCCACGCGGGGTGCGCAGTGCGAAGGGGCAGTGGCCGAGGGCGCCGAGGCGGGGGGGCCAGCGGGAGCCCAAAAATTTCGGTTTCGTACGGCCGTTTTGGGGGCTGAGCCCCCTTCTTTTCACAGTTTCGAGCCGTTTTTTGCCACGCTCCCCGTCTGAACACGTTCAGTTCAGTCATCTCGCAAAAATTGGCACAGAAATTGCGTGGGAAGTAGGCCGAACCGAAAGTTTAACCGAAAAACCGTTCAGACTAGGGTTCGAACTCAATTTTCTGCACATTTCCCGTTCAGTCTGAACACTCAAAATTTCCAGTTCTGACTGAACCCTTAGTAAATCTACTACGATGTTTGGGCTTAGCTGCTTCGGTAAACAACTACCCTCCCATCCGTATATGCCCCCCGGCATTTCTCGCGCATTTTGCTGAATTCGGCTTCCGTTCAGAACACCTCAGACTCGATCTTACGCGGGTGTGACGGTGTTCAGGCCGGCGGTTACGGGCCGTAACTCGCGGCTCCGCAGGATTTCAGGATTTGCCCTCGGGCGTGGGGTTGCGATCAGGCCGTACGGTACGGCGCCCGCGGCGATGTCAGGATGTTCGGGGTTCTCCCTTGCGCAACACGATCGTAGTTAAGTAGTTGACAAGAAAAAAGTGGGGGAGGGGGGGCTATCGCCCCCCCTCCCCGACTTGAGAGGACGTGACTCGCCGCTAGCGGCCCAGAGGCCGATAGTCGACCTTCTGGGCGCCAACCGCACCGGCCCGCGCGACGCGCCAAGACCCTTCCACGGAGGACGCGCGGGCGGACGATTCCGACCGGGACGAACCGTCTCCGTGCGCCACGCGCAACGGACCCTTCCCCGTGAAGACCGTGGAAGCTCTCCGAGCGTGAGATACTTGGAAATTTCGTCACGTTCGTATCGAAAATGAAATTCTGACAAATTTTCAGCTCGGACTTGACCACTATGAATTTCAGCACACCATTCGATATACTTTAGAGATATTTCAGCGTCAGATACTTGGAAATTTCGTTACGGTCGTATCTCCAGTGAAATTCTGACAAATTTCTCCGCTCGGACTGAACCACAATCAATTTCCGCATACCATTCGATATACTAAATATAATTTTGCGTTTCCGGTCAGCAACGCTATGAACGTTTTCGTTCATAACTGAAAATTCCGTCTCGTTTGATTCTATTTCCCCTGTTCAGGCGCGAACGTTTCTGTTCAGCACGTAACTGTCATTTCCTCTCGCTTGCTTATCAAATTTCACATCCCACGTCCTGTGCCTAAAGAAGTTTTAGTACAGATATCAGTTCGCCAAGAATTTGTTTGACGCTTAAAAAAGTCAACGCGCCGTAATTCCTGAGGCCGCGCGGATTGGCGAGACGCCCCACCTGCCCGCAAAAGTCTGAACATGTTCAGCTTTTCAGCACCCGTTCAGGAAACTCGAGAATCGATCTCCAAGGTTTGGGGATTTTCTTTGTACTACGCCGATTGGCCATCTCGCTACGGTCCTGGACGTCGTCCGCTCCCGCGCTAGGGGGCGCGGGGGACGGCCCCACCTTCGGCCTACGGCCGCGGCCAAAGTTTTCGGGCTTCATAAATCGTAGTTACATTAGGGGAAACTACGGGATTTCTTATTCCGGCGCCCAATGGCCTCCGGGACAGGCGCGCCGCGCCAGACTCGCCCGCCTTTGGGCTTTGGGCGTCTTGGAATTTGGCTTTGGGCGTCTTGGAAGTTGGCTTTGGGCGTTTGCTCTTTTGGCAGATTTCTACACTACACTGGTACTACGTAAAAAAGCACAGACTGGTGCGGCGTAACATTTTTAAACTTGGTATAAAATTACCGCCGCACAGCCAGCCAGAACTGGACAAGGTGATGGCCGCAAGTAGTCGTTGCTGGGCTATCGTATTTGTAGCATGGGGCGTTTCACCGAGTCTACGGTTAGCATGATGGGGAGGATTCCTAACCTTCATTATGTGGGTTAAGTAGGGGTGGTCATAGTGGCCGGTTTCCCTCGCTTCCTTGTAAACCAGGCTCTGCGTCAAGATCACAGACGACCGGGTAAGTAGTTGTTCCAGTCTGTTCTAGTTTGTATGACGCCTGCTATTAGGCGTTCTTGTTATTGTCGTTCATCATCGCCGTGACCGTCGTGGCCAGCAGCGTGCTTTTTTTACATACCGGATGGTGTCGACTTGTGTATTGATAGCGCATTGGTGAATATCGCTGCATGGAGGAATATCGGCTACAACCCGCGGGAAAGTGCTGGCTCCAATGTTCTTTTTGTATGCAGGCTGACGGCACTGCCAAGCCGGAGACGAATATGACGCTCGTTAAAATGCCAGTCATTCAGACCGACTGCGCGACTGGTTGTGGGATACACGTTCCTGGTTGTGGGATGTGTTCCTTGTTGTGGGATACTTGTTCCTGGTTGTGGGATACACGTTCCTAGTTGTGGGATAGTCGTTCCTGGTTGTGGGATACTTGTTCCTGGTTGTGGGATGTGTTCCTTGTTGTGCGATACTTGTTCCTGGTTGTGGGATAGCAGTTCTTGGTTGTGGGATGTGTTCCTGGTTGTGGGATGCACGGTCCTGGTTGTGAGATGTGTTGCTGGTTGTGGGATACTTGTTCCTGGTTGTGGGATACTTGTTCCTTGTTGTGGGATACACGTTCCTGGTTGTGGGATACACGTTCCTGGTTGTGGGGTACACGTTCCTGGTTGTGGGATAGTCGTTCCTGGTTGTTGGATACTTGTTCCTGGTTGTGGGATACTTGTTCCTGGTTGTGGGATAGTCGTTCCTGGTTGTGGGATACTTGTTCCTGGTTGTGGGATACTTGTTCCTGGTTGTGGGATGCACGTTCCTGGTTGTGGGATGCACGTTCCTGGTTGTGGGATACTTGTTCCTGGTTGTGGGATACTTGTTCCTGGTTGTGGGATAGTCGTTCCTGGTTGTGGGATACTTGTTCCTGGTGGTAGGATACTTGTTCCTGGTTGTGGGATACTTATTCCTGGTTGTGGGATACTTATTCCTGGTTGTGGGATACTTGTTCCTGGTGGTGGGATACTTGTTCCTGGTAGTGGGAAACACGTTCCTGGTTGTGGGATGTGTTCCTTGTTGTGGGATACTTGTTCCTGGTTGTGGGATAGTCGTTCCTGGTTGTGGGAAACACGTTCCTGGTTGTGGGATACTTGTTCCTGGTTGTGGGATACTTATTCCTGGTTGTGGGATACTTGTTCCTGGTTGTGGGATGCACGTTCCTGGTTGTGGGATACTTGTTCCTGGTTGTGGGATAGTCGTTCCTGGTTGTGGGAAACACGTTCCTGGTTGTGGGATACTTGTTCCTGGTTGTGGGATACTTATTCCTGGTTGTGGGATACTTGTTCCTGGTTGTGGGAAACACGTTCCTGGTGGTGGGAAACACGTTCCTGGTTGTGGGATACTTGTTCCTGGTTGTGGGATACACGTTCCTGGTTGTGGGATACTTGTTCCTAGTGGTGGGAAACACGTTCATGGTTGTGGGATAGTCGTTCCTGGTTGTGGGATACTTGTTCCTGGTTGTGGGAAACACGTTCCTGGTTGTGGGAAACACGTTCCTGGTTGTGGGATACTTGTTCCTGGTTGTGGGAAACACGTTCCTGGTTGTGGGATACTTGTTCCTGGTTGTGGGAAACACGTTCCTGGTTGTGGGATACACGTTCCTGGTTGTGGGAAACACGTTCCTGGTGGTGGGAAACACGTTCCTGGTGGTGGGATACACGTTCCTGGTTGTGGGATACACGTTCCTGGTTGTGGGATACTTGTTCCTGGTTGTGGGATACTTGTTCCTGGTTGTGGGATACTTGTTCCTGGTTGTGGGAAACACGTTCCTGGTTGTGGGAAACACGTTCATGGTTGTGGGAAACTTGTTCCTGGTGGTGGGAAACACGTTCCAGGTTGTAGGATACTTGTTCCTGGTTGTGGGATACACGTTCCTGGTTGTGGGAAACATGTTCCTGGTGGTGGGAAACACGTTCCTGGTTGTGGGATACTTGTTCCTAGTGGTGGGAAACACGTTCCTGGTTGTGGGATACTTGTTCCTGGTTGTGGGATACTTGTTCCTGGTTGTGGGAAACACGTTCCTGGTTGTGGGAAACACGTTCCTGGTTGTGGGAAACTTGTTCCTGGTTGTGGGAAACATGTTCCTGGTTGTGGGAAACACGTTCCTGGTTGTGGGAAACACGTTCCTGGTTGTGGGAAACACGTTCCTCGTTGTGGGAAACACGTTCCTGGTTGTGGGAAACACGTTCCTGGTTGTGGGATAGTTGAGCAAAGTTGTGGGATGTGTTCCTGGTCCAAATATAAAGGGGCACGGGAATTAGCGATAGCAGAGGGGGCTCGGGAATAACGTTAGCAGAGGGGCACGGGCACTAACGTTAGTGAAGGGGCACGGGCACTAACGTTAGCAGAGGGGGCTGGGCACTAACGTTAGTAAAGGGGCACGGGCACTAACGTTAGCAGAGGGGGCTGGGCACTATCGTTAGTAAAGGGGCACGGGCACTAACGATAGGAGAGGGGGCTGGGCACTAACGTTAGTAAAGGGGCACGGGCACTGACGTTAGCAGAGGGGGCTGGGCACTAACGTTAGTAAAGGGGCATGGGCACTAACGATAGCAGAGGGGGTGTGGGAATTAAAGTTTATTAGCATAGGGGGGAAATAATTATAGTAGAGGGGGGGGGCACTAACGTTAGCAGAGGGGCACGAGCACTAACGTTAGTAAAGGGGCGCGGGCACTAACGTTAGCAGAGGGGGCTAGGGAATAACGTTAGTGAAGGGGGGTGGGCATTAACGATAGCAGGGGGGGGGAGGGCACTTACGTTAGCAGAGGGGTGTGGGAATTAACGTTGGGGCCACGCACTGCCGGCAGTTACCACTCCCTGTGATGATTGCATGGATGGCTTGTGGGTTCTGGCATGGGGTAGCACTGCCGGCAGTTACCACTCCTTGTGATGACTGCATGTCCCCGGCTTGGTTGTTCTTGCATGGGGTGGCACTGCCGGCAGTTACCACTCCTTGTGATGACTGCATGTCCCCTTGACGCAAGGACGGCTTGTGTGTTCTTGCATGGCGTGGCACTGCCGGCAGTCACCACTCCTTGTGATGACTGCATGTCCCCGGCTTGTGTGTTCTTGAATGGGGTGGCACTGCCGGCAGTTACCACTCCTTGTGATGACTGCATGTCCCCTTGACGCAAGGACGGCTTGTGGGGTCTTGCATGGCGTGGCACTGCCGGCAGTCACCACTCCTTGTGATGACTGCATGTCCCCTTTATGCAAGGACGGCTTGTGGGGTCTTGCATGGGGTGGCACTGCCGGCAGAGGATACTTGTTCCTGGTTGTGGGATACACGTTCCTAGTTGTGGGATAGTCGTTCCTGGTTGTGGGATACTTGTTCGTGGTGGTGGGAAACACGTTCCTGCTTGTGGGATACTCGTTCCTGGTTGTGGGATGCACGTTCCTGGTTGTGGGATACTTGTTCCTTGACATGTTCGCCGTTATTCCTCCATGCAGTTATTCCTACACGCACATCAAGATAGAGCTATTAAATATTTCCTTGTACATCCAATGATGCTACGTCTTGGCTATGCTCACATTACTTGCCCACGCTCCTTGTTATGATAAGCTCACATGGGTCTCATTGCACCCACAGATCTTGTGCACAGGATCGTTTAGCGTGTCCGATTGCAGCTGTGGCATTAATTAATTAATTAATTAGACTCGTGCTCCCGTTTGGGAGTCACGCAAGTGTGGCATGCCTCTAGCATGAAGGAGAAAGGGGGTCTCTGACCTTCCTTCCTGTTGTGCAAACAAAGGGATGAAAGGCAGTTCGGGCTCCGTGACTCCCCAACGGGAGCATGAGTCTAATTAATTAATTAATTAATTACCTACCTACCTGACCTACCTATCAAGTTCTAACTAGCTCACTAGCTAACTAACTGACTAACTATTTTAACCAAGTAAGTACTAACTAACTACTAACTAAACAACCCCCGTTGCTCTGCCGAACTAAATAGATGCCCTTCGATTAAAACGCACAAATCGTGAATGATGCAAGCTACCGTGCCGACGCACAATTGATTCTTGCCCCCCTACGCATCTAAATCTTGTATTGTTGTCATTAAGCGCTCAACGTGCATGGGGCTAGCTGCCCCAATATGAGATTCCACGGACAACACCGAAAATGAGAAACCACAGTAGCTACCAGCAAGTTACGAACACAGGACCTCCCTAAATCTAGTATCAAGTAACGTTATTTCCCCGTTTCGACGAACTTGGTCCATTCACATTTATAGCGGTGAATTAACTGTCACACCTTGCTCAGGCAAAGTGCGCCAAGTCCTACAGCATGTCTCCCCATGTCATTCACTTAAATAAGGAAGGGAAATGTAAAGCCATGCATCGTGAAGCCGTATGAAAGGGCATAACCACCCAAAAAATCAAGTTGGTACGTATAGTGTCAACCCCCTCTGCTAACGTTAGTGCCCGCGCCCCTTTACTAACGTTAGTGCTCGTGCCCCTCTGCTAACGTTAGTGCCCCCCCCTCTACTATAATTATTTCCCCCCTCTGCTAATAAACTTTAATTCCCACACCCCCTCTGCTATCGTTAGTGCCCGTGCCCCTTTACTAACGTTAGTGCCCAGCCCCCTCTGCTAATGTTAGTGCCTGTGCCCCTTTACTAACGTTAGTGCCCAGCCCCCTCTGCTAACGTTAGTGCCCGTGCCCCTTTACTAACGTTAGTGCCCAGCCCCCTCTGCTAACGTTAGTGCCCGTGCCCCTTCACTAACGTTAGTGCCCGTGCCCCTTTACTAACGTTAGTGCTCGTGCCCCTCTGCTAACGTTAGTGCCCCCCCCCTCTACTATAATTATTTCCCCCCTCTGCTAATAAACTTTAATTCCCACACCCCCTCTGCTATCGTTAGTGCCCGTGCCCCTTTACTAACGTTAGTGCCCAGCCCCCTCTGCTAATGTTAGTGCCTGTGCCCCTTTACTAACGTTAGTGCCCAGCCCCCTCTGCTAACGTTAGTGCCCGTGCCCCTTTACTAACGTTAGTGCCCAGCCCCCTCTGCTAACGTTAGTGCCCGTGCCCCTTCACTAACGTTAGTGCCCGTGCCCCTCTGCTAACGTTATTCCCGAGCCCCCTCTGCTATCGCTAATTCCCGTGCCCCTTTTTATTTGGACCAGGAACACATCCCACAACTAGGCTCGACTATCCCACAACCAAGAACGTGTTTCCCACAACCAGGAACGTGTATCCCACAACCAGGAACGACTATCCCACAACCAAGAACGTGTTTCCCACAACCAGGAACGTGTTTCCCACAACCAGGAACGTGTATCCCACAACCAGGAACGTGTTTCCCACAACCAGGAGCGTGTTTCCCACAACCAGGAACAAGTATCCCACAACCAGGAACGTGTATCCCACAACCAGGAACAAGTATCCTACAACCAGGAACAAGTATCCCACAACAAGGAACGTGTATCCCACAACCAGGAACAAGTATCCCACAACCAGGAACAAGTATCCCACAACCAGGAACGTGTTTCCCACCACCAGGAACATGTTTCCCACAACCAGGAACGTGTATCCCACAACCAGGAACAAGTATCCTACAACCTGGAACGTGTTTCCCACCACCAGGAACAAGTATCCCACAACCAGGAACGTGTTTCCCACAACCAGGAACGTGTATCCCACAACCAGGAACAAGCATCCCACCACCAGGAACGTGTTTCCCACCACCAGGAACGTGTTTCCCACAACCAGGAACGTGTATCCCACAACCAGGAACGTGCATCCCACAACCAAGAACGTGTTTCCCACAACCAGGAACGTGTATCCCACAACCAGGAACGTGTTTCCCACCACCAGGAACATGTTTCCCACAACCAGGAACGTGTTTCCCACAACCAGGAATAAGTATCCCACAACCAGGAACAAGTATCCCACAACCAGGAACAAGTATCCCACAACCAGGAACGTGTATCCCACAACCAGGAACGTGCATCCCACCACCAGGAACGTGTTTCCCACAACAAGGAACACATCCCACAACCAGGAACGTGTATCCCACAACCAGTCGCGCAGTCGGTCTGAATGACTGGCATTATAACGAGCGTCATATTCGTCTCCGGCTTGGCAGTGCCGTCAGCCTGCATACAAAAAGAACATTGGAGCCAGCACTTTCCCGCGGGTTGTAGCCGATATTCCTCCATGCAGCGATATTCACCAATGCGCTATCAATAAACAAGTCGACACCATCCGGTATGTAAAAAAAGCACGCTGCTGGCCACGACGGTCACGGCGATGATGAACGACAATAACAAGAACGCCTAATAGCAGGCGTCATACAAACTAGAACAGACTGGAACAACTACTTACCCGGTCGTCTGTGATCTTGACGCAGAGCCTGGTTTACAAGGAAGCGAGGGAAACCGGCCACTATGACCACCCCTACTTAACCCACATAATGAAGGTTAGGAATCCTCCCCATCATGCTAACCGTAGACTCGGTGAAACGCCCCATGCTACAAATACGATAGCCCAGCAACGACTACTTGCGGCCATCACCTTGTCCAGTTCTGGCTGGCTGTGCGGCGGTAATTTTACCAAGTTTAAAAATGTTACGCCGCACCAGTCTGTGCTTTTTTACGTAGTACCAGTGTAGTGCAGAAATCTGCCAAAAGAGCAAACGCCCAAAGGCAAATTCCAAGACGCCCAAAGCCAAATTCCAAGACGCCCAAAGCCCAAAGGCGGGCGAGTCTGGCGCGGCGCGCCTGTCCTGGAGGCCATTGGGCGCCGGAATAAGAAATCCCGTAAAACTACCAATGCGGAGGGTGTATGGGCTCATGGGCTCTACGAGGTATGGTCGTTTGCCTGTGCCAAAACTGCCTATTCAACTAGCAATGCTGCGTGTGCCAGCTCCATGGGCATTCCTTGCCATGCCAGCAAATATATGTGCGATTTAAATTGCCATGCTTTCAAGGAAGCTCCCGTTTTTGCACCATAAGACGTTAGATCGCTTGTGGGTCCCTACACTTAGCTGATCACATGTCAGTGTTCGGCAATGGAAAGAAATCGAGATTGCAGTCATGACTTCAGGGCATCTGATGAGGCTTGCTGACAACCGATAGTGCAGCACAATAAAAAATGATGGCTCATCGCTCCGGGAAAAGCTCGAATTTTTACCCGCCAGTGGCGCCGTGCCTCGCGTTACTGGTCGGTTTCCTTGTCCTGGCGTTACTGGCGCTGACGCTGCTTTCGCCGGGGGACCGTAGCCCACCGGGCGTGGTCACCGTATTCATTAGCGCGCCCGACCAGAACGTTGCCTCGAATCTGGCCGAGGTGAGCGTGACCTCCAGGCCGTTCTTGCCGCATACAGTCACGCCTGGCCACCAAGTCCTCATCATACCTTGTGAAAACGCACTTACTTACGTTGCGTTCGGATGCCTTACAAGAAGAAACGTCTTGGTCATTTATGAATTCTGATTTGAAAAGCTGGAGCAGAGGAGAATCGCTTTTGATGCATGTCACTTCATCTTTCTTACTGGATCGGCCCTCGGCCTTCAGTTCCTATCTAGCAGTTGTCACGGTACCCGAGTCTCTAGAGACACAATCGGCCGAAAGCCAACCTAGGAACCCCTCCTGCCTGTATCATCCACACGATCAAATCCTCTTCCTTGCTGCTTCGATTCGCTTTCGGGATCTGCGCCGCGTGACATGTACAGCATTAGGTGGGTTACACCTACACACACGCACGCGCGCCTGCTGCCCCACGCACCCACGCACCTGCTACTGGCCTTGCAAGTGTGTGTGCACCCTGATGGATGCATGCATGGTCACACCCCTCTCTTCAGCCCGTTGAGCCAAATGCGGTAATCAAAAAGCACCTGGTAACAGCATCCTCTCTGAGAGATAGTAGCCCTAAGGCAAGCTCACCCACCCTCGACCTGCCTGCCTGCCCACACCGATCGCTTCTTTGGGCAACCGCCATGTGGCTAGGTCCCCAACAATCCTTATTGGCCTCTGCTCCCCCCATTCCTCCTATTCCTGCTTCGCCCTATTCGCCCTATTCCTGCTTCGCCCTATTCGTCCTATTCCTGCTTCGCCCTATTCGTTCTATTCCTGCTTCCCCCTGTTCCTGTACATCCCCTTATCTTGCCCCCTTGTATCGCCGCTGGTCACCCCCCAAGTAAAGTATTCCCGCATGTCATCCCAATCCCCGGCCCCTTGTATCGCCGCTGGTCAAAGTGTTCCCGCATGCCATCCCCATCCCCGCCCCCTTGTATCGCCGCTGGTCAAAGTATTCCCGCATGTCATCAACAGCGAATGCATATAGGTGTGGTTTGAGTGGCCTCACCATGCAAACATGGCACCCTAGGCTAGGAAGAACCCCAGCCAGTAAACCCTGCTGGTATTCCCTCTCTGTTTACCTTATGCAATCGTGTGCCTGTCTCCAAGTGGCGTCTCTCTCCTATCTCTGACCCTGCCCAACTTCCCCTTCTCATACTAACCCTACCATCGCTGCCTCACGCTTGCCAACGCCCCCCCCCCTCAAGCCGGACACTCCCATCTGGGTGCCTGGCAATGACATCAATGACATATATTTAATATTCCCTGAGCATATGTTCCCCCATGCCTCCCGATATCCACCACCTATCTCGACATTGCCTGTCTCCTATCCCAGATCCTTGAAATAATTACCCCCCCACCCCCTAACATTCCCCTTATCATGGCCTCCCACATGCCCCCTAAATGCCGCTTCTATCCGAAATGCTCGTCTCCAGGGGCCGGCAATCAAGTGGTGACGCACATGATATCCCCCATATGCCTCCCGGAGATTATCTGTGGTGACGCACATGATATCCCCCATATGCCTCCCGGAGATTATCTGTGGTGACGCACATGATATCCCCCATATGCCTCCCGGAGATTATCTGTGGTGACGCACATGATATCCCCCATATGCCTCCCGGTGCCTATCTGTGGTAACGCACATGATATCCCCCATATGCCTCCCGGTGCCTATCTGTGGTGACGCACATGATATCCCCCATATGCCTCCCGGAGATTATCTGTGGTAACGCACATGATATCCCCCGTATGCCTCCCGGTGCCTATCTGTGGTGACGCACATGATATCCCCCATATGCCTCCCGGAGATTATCTGTGGTAACGCACATGATATCCCCCATATGCCTCCCGGTGCCTATCTGTGGTAACGCACATGATATCCCCCATATGCCTCCCGGTGCCTATCTGTGGTAACGCACATGATATCCCCCATATGCCTCCCGGTGCCTATCTGTGGTAACGCACATGATATCCCCCATATGCCTCCCGGAGATTATCTGTGGTAACGCACATGATATCCCCCATATGCCTCCCGGAGATTATCTGTGGTGACGCACATGATATCCCCCATATGCCTCCCGGAGATTATCTGTGGTGACGCACATGATATCCCCCATATGCCTCCCGGTGCCTATCTGTGGTAACGCACATGATATCCCCCATATGCCTCCCGGTGCCTATCTGTGGTGACGCACATGATATCCCCCATATGCCTCCCGGTGCCTATCTGTGGTGACGCACATGATATCCCCCATATGCCTCCCGGTGCCTATCTGTGGTGACGCACATGATATCCCCCATATGCCTCCCGGAGATTATCTGTGGTAACGCACATGATATCCCCCATATGCCTCCCGGTGCCTATCTGTGGTGACGCACATGATATCCCCATATGCCTCCCGGTGCCTATCTGTGGTAACGCACATGATATCCCCCATATGCCTCCCGGTGCCTATCTGTGGTAACGCACATGATATCCCCCATATGCCTCCCGGTGCCTATCTGTGGTAACGCACATGATATCCCCCATATGCCTCCCGGTGCCTATCTGTGGTAACGCACATGATATCCCCCATATGCCTCCCGGAGATTATCTGTGGTAACGCACATGATATCCCCCATATGCCTCCCGGTGCCTATCTGTGGTAACGCACATGATATCCCCCATATGCCTCCCGGAGATTATCTGTGGTGACGCACATGATATCCCCCATATGCCTCCCGGTGCCTATCTGTGGTAACGCACATGATATCCCCCATATGCCTCCCGGAGATTATCTGTGGTAACGCACATGATATCCCCCATATGCCTCCCGGAGATTATCTGTGGTGACGCACATGATATCCCCCATATGCCTCCCGGTGCCTATCTGTGGTAACGCACATGATATCCCCCATATGCCTCCCGGTGCCTATCTGTGGTAACGCACATGATATCCCCCATATGCCTCCCGGTGCCTATCTGTGGTAACGCACATGATATCCCCCATATGCCTCCCGGAGATTATCTGTGGTGACGCACATGATATCCCCCATATGCCTCCCGGTGCCTATCTGTGGTGACGCACATGATATCCCCCATATGCCTCCCGGTGCCTATCTGTGGTAACGCACATGATATCCCCCATATGCCTCCCGGTGCCTATCTGTGGTAACGCACATGATATCCCCCATATGCCTCCCGGTGCCTATCTGTGGTGACGCACATGATATCCCCCATATGCCTCCCGGAGATTATCTGTGGTAACGCACATGATATCCCCCATATGCCTCCCGGTGCCTATCTGTGGTGACGCACATGATATCCCCCATATGCCTCCCGGTGCCTATCTGTGGTAACGCACATGATATCCCCCATATGCCTCCCGGAGATTATCTGTGGTAACGCACATGATATCCCCCATATGCCTCCCGGTGCCTATCTGTGGTGACGCACATGATATCCCCCATATGCCTCCCGGTGCCTATCTGTGGTAACGCACATGATATCCCCCATATGCCTCCCGGAGATTATCTGTGGTAACGCACATGATATCCCCCATATGCCTCCCGGTGCCTATCTGTGGTAACGCACATGATATCCCCCATATGCCTCCCGGAGATTATCTGTGGTAACGCACATGATATCCCCCATATGCCTCCCGGTGCCTATCTGTGGTGACGCACATGATATCCCCCATATGCCTCCCGGTGCCTATCTGTGGTAACGCACATGATATCCCCCATATGCCTCCCGGTGCCTATCTGTGGTAACGCACATGATATCCCCCATATGCCTCCCGGTGCCTATCTGTGGTAACGCACATGATATCCCCCATATGCCTCCCGGTGCCTATCTGTGGTAACGCACATGATATCCCCCATATGCCTCCCGGAGATTATCTGTGGTAACGCACATGATATCCCCCATATGCCTCCCGGTGCCTATCTGTGGTAACGCACATGATATCCCCCATATGCCTCCCGGAGATTATCTGTGGTGACGCACATGATATCCCCCATATGCCTCCCGGTGCCTATCTGTGGTAACGCACATGATATCCCCCATATGCCTCCCGGAGATTATCTGTGGTAACGCACATGATATCCCCCGTATGCCTCCCGGTGCCTATCTGTGGTGACGCACATGATATCCCCCATATGCCTCCCGGAGATTATCTGTGGTGACGCACATGATATCCCCCATATGCCTCCCGGTGCCTATCTGTGGTAACGCACATGATATCCCCCATATGCCTCCCGGTGCCTATCTGTGGTGACGCACATGATATCCCCCATATGCCTCCCGGAGATTATCTGTGGTAACGCACATGATATCCCCCATATGCCTCCCGGTGCCTATCTGTGGTAACGCACATGATATCCCCCATATGCCTCCCGGTGCCTATCTCCCCGTGCCTATCTCTCTGTGCCTCTCTCCCTGTGCCGATCTCCCCCCCCCCCTGCCTCGCTCCCCGTGCGTATCTCTCTGTGCCGATCTCTCTGTGCCGATCTCTCTGTGCCGATCTCTCTGTGCCGATCTCTCTGTGCCGATCTCTCTGTGCCGATCTCTCTGTGCCGATCTCTCTGTGCCGATCTCTCTGTGCCGATCTCTCTGTGCCGATCTCTCTGTGCCTCTGTGCCTGTCTCCTTGTGGTATTCATCCATTCACGCGCTTCTGTTGGGAGAGTCACGGGGTACCAACTTTTGAATAGCTACCTTTCATCCCTGTTTGATGCGCATCCCACGCGGTTTGCTTAACATTGTACTATTTTTATTTTTTTATACCTCTCCCCACCCACAGATGCTCGTCTCCGGTGGCCTGGCCGCGTGCTGCAACATCGTCCCCGGGGTGGAATCCGTGTACCGTTGGCACGGCCGCCTTCAACGGGACCGGGAGCACCTGCTGATGGTCAAGACGCTGGCGACCCACGTGGACAAGATCGTGCGGCTCGTGAGCGCGCCAGGTGGCGTCCACCCGTACGAGACGCCCGAGGTGATCGCGCTGCCGGTTACGGACGGCAGCTCCCGGTACCTGGACTGGGTGCGGTCGGCCGTGGGGGGGGCGGTGAGGGAGGGGGCGGCGATGGGGCAGAACGGGTCTGATGCGCCCATGCTTCAAGACAGTTAATGGTGAGTGATTTTAAGCCCATGACCCAAGACAGTTAATATGAGCTAATAGGGTGAGACAAAACCAAAGGATAATGTATGCGGTCCCTTTGGGGAGCCAAGACGATTGGCTGTAAGCCTAAGGGCCATTTATCGAAGCCCAATTGTGATGTAGTGAATTGTAGCAAGCTTAGCGAGGTCATTGTAATGTGGAAAGGTCATTGTAATGTGGGAATCCAGATCGAGCGTGTACAACGCACTCATGTTCCAGAACAGCTAGCGCTAACCCAAGGCCATGGAACTCCATGACAGCTTGCTATGTTTTTGCCAAGTGCAAACATTTTCACTATAATATTTACTAAATGAGACATGTATGCAGCCATATTTAATTGGTGTCTAATTAACAAAAATTGATGGCTTTTGTTTTACTTTTATTTTCTTCTTCGTCCTATCTATTTATCGATTTCATCTTGTTTTCCTTCCTCTTTCTCCCCCCCCCCCCCCCCCCCCCCTCTTTGCCTTTCACCTTGCACAATTATCACTCGTTTGAGTGAGCTTGGCCATTAGACCATTGTCACTCGAATGAGCTAGGCGTTGACCGGCCTGTTGGGAGGGAGATCCCGGGAACCATGGGCGCCACCATGTGATGTAGTCTACGTGCTTATTGAATAAAAAACTTTTAAAATACATTATTAAACAAAAAATCCGGCTAGCCGTCGTAAGCGGATCTGCCGGAGTATGTTGGATGCCGGCCATGCGGCATGTGTTTGCAACCGTGCTGCTTAAGCCGCCACCGCCTTTATCCCCTACATTTATACGACGATTGCTCCTTACACAGGTCTGGTGCGTGAACTACAGAGCTCTGCAGACACATCTGGATGTACGAGAGCGCTTCACAACACATTCCACCAAGCTTGTTGCAATGCTGCAGCGCAAGGGGGCTACTTCCCAATATGGGGACATCACATTCATTCATCCCGCAGGGGAAGGGGGTGAGGACTTTAGGTACGTGCAGCGTCAAGACAATTTCCTATGTCAGGGAAGATAGTAAGTAAAACAGGACGGGGCCCATGACATCCTACATATACTACACATCTGGCTCGCTTCAAACTGCTGGGGAGCATGCTCCCCGACACGGCCGACGATGTGGATACCCGCATCAGCCTGGCCTGGGCCAGGCCCGTTCGCTTAACACCTACTGGCACTCAAAGGACCTGGGCGAGGACCGCAAGCGAGTGCTCTTCAAGGTTTTGGTCCTCTTGGTGCTCACCTATGGCGCCGAGGCATGGACGCTCGGACAAGCTGGCCACCCGGCTGGACGGCACGGTTTACAGGATGCTCGATCCGACAGGTCCTGAACGTTGGGTTTTCCACACATAGGTCTAAGAGTCTCTGTATAAGGACCCGTATGCCTCGCATTACGGACAAGATTAGGCAGTGTAGGACAGCATTCGTAGGACATCTTGCTCTCACCAGTCAGGTAGATACCGCCCTCGGTCTGGTCGGCCCCCAGCGGCTTGGCTAGCCAGGGCGGCATATCCTGACCCATGGCCTGGCCCCAAGGACATTCCCAGAAAGGTTGGTAAACCTGCCATTCAAACTATACGCAGCAGCTGCTGGCGGACCTAGTGGTCCCAGCCCAGTTTGAACACCGCATTTCCTCCCTTTCTCTTGCTTGGACACTGCAGAACAAGAAGAGGTGGCAGACCATTGTCCACGCCCACACGCCTGCCCCTGTGGGCAAGCCCCCCCCCCCCCAGGATCGAGGAAGGGGCACTTTGCTGAGTAGAGTAGTTAGGATTTTCTAGATTATAGCTCAGATCGAGTTAGCTTAGTTAGGTTTCGCGGCTTCGCTCACCTCCATCCATCAAGTCAGGGAATACGTGCTGCATGATCTCCCCGCGGAGTTCCGGCATGTTATAATTTAATTTCATGTAATTTACACATCAGGCACGGCAGTACTGCGAGCCACATGTGCGCTAGTCCGCTACCCTCCTCCCCCCATGCAGCAGATGCCGAAATTAAGGTCACATGTGCACAGACTTCTGCTTTGGTTCCATGTGGCATGCCACTACCACCCACAAGCCCCCATCTGCCTTCATACTCAAATGCACTACATTAATCAAGAGGCTGCCCGGGCATGACCCCGTCCCGTCGAGGAACGAGTAACACATGCATGTCCATGCGCCTAGCCTGTCGATCCCGATAAAAGTCCACTGACGGATGGTGGCCCGGCCGTGCGCACGCGACCTGGGGCATGCTGTGCGTGAGGACAAAACGACTGGCACGGGCTGAGTGCCAGCTGGTCTGTCTGATGTGTCTACCTAAGCTGTGCGGGCCAGGTCACCTGTGCCTGGCCAGGGCCGGTCTAGGCTCCTGTGCCTGATAACAATCGGTGGGAAACATATCGAAAACGCGGAAAAGATGACGGCAGGCTCGAGCTACCATTAATTAATTTAATTAATTAATTAAACATGTGCTCCCGTTGGGGAGTCACGGAGCACCTAAATTAAAAATTAAATTAAATTATAACATGCCTCCGTTGGGAGATCATGTAGCACATATTCCTTGATGGATGGGTGGGGTGGAAGGAGCCGCGTAATCGAACTAACCTAACTCTAATCTAGCTAGTCTAGAAAAGTCCTAACTACCCTACTCATCGAAACGCCTCCTCCGCTTGGGGGGAGGTGGTTTGCCCACAGGGTCGGGCGTGTGAGCCTTGACAATCCTCTTCCACCGCGTCTTCTTCTGCATGGCGGTCCAAAGAAGGGAGAGAGAGTGGATGCGGTATTCGAACTGGGCTGGGACCAGTAGGTCATCCAGCAACATCTGTACGTAGTTCGTGACATGTTTCCCTACCTTTTTGGCAATGCCCTTGGGGCCAGGCCAGGTCAGAATGTGCCGCCCTGGCTGGCCAAGCCGCTGGGGGCCGGCCAGACCAAGGGCGGTGTCGACCTGGCTGGTGCGAGCAAGGTGTCCTACAAATGCTATCCTACGCTGTCTAATCTCGTCCGAAAGACGAGGCATGCCCTGATACAAAGACTCTGATGACGGGCGCTTGGAAAACCCTACGTTCAGGACCTGTCGGAGCATCCTGTAAACTGTGCCGTCTAGCCTAGATGCCAGTGTGGGGGTGAGTGTCCACGCCTCGGCGCCATACGTGAGCACCGTAAGGACGAGGACCTTGAAGAGCATGCGCTTGCGGTGGTCGCCCAGGCCCTTGGAGCGCCAGTAGGTGTTGAGCGAACGGAGCCTAGCCCAGGCCAGGCCAATGCGGGTGTCCACATCGTCGGCGGTGTCAGGGAGCCAGCTCCCTAACAGTTTGAAGCGGTCGCGGAATGGGTCCGTCGTCCCGTCGAGCAGGCGCGGCAGCGGCGGTGTACTGGAGGCCCCAATCACCATCGCCTCAGTTTTGACACTAATCTCCAACCCCACCGCCCTCGCCTCCAGGCCCAGACAGTCCAGCCAGGTCTGAATGTCCTCGGGGCGCGCGATGAGGGTGGTGTCATCCGCATAGATCAGGTCGCCCAGGCGGTAGCCAGGCTCAACCCCGCCGTGCTCTTTCTCGTTAAGGATGTCCAAGCCTGGCTCGAACCTGGCAGTAAAGCGTGCACGTGCTCGGCGCATGACGTGATCCACGACAATAATGAACAGGTATGGGGACAGGACACAACCTTGCCACACCCCGTGGTGAAGGGGGAATGGTGGGGTCGTGCCTTCCGCAGTCCGCACTACTGCCTAGCTGTGAGCCCTCATACAGCCGGCAAATGGCAGCAATAAACGCAGGTGGCACACGATCCAGAGCTAGGATGGCCCAAAGAGCCTCCCAGAGGACCGTGTCAAAGGCCTTGATATAGTCAACAAAAATGAAGACCAGCGGCAAACTGTCAGGGGGAAGGCGACGCACCTCCTCCATGCATCAACCGGCGCGCGACAAACACAGCCATGACAGTGTTACGACCACGACGGAAACCCATCTGAGACTCACCCAGGTGTGGGTCCAGCGCGGCGCGGAGCCTGTGCAGCATCATGCGCATGAAGACCTTCAGCGCGGCGCTCTGGAGGCAGACACCCCGGTAGTTACCGAGGTCAGCAGCAGAGCCCTTCTTGTACAGCATGACGCGGATGGCCGTCTGCCACTCAGCAGGCGGAGGCTCGTCAGAAAGCAGGACACGGTTGCAGAACGCCAGCAGAAGATCCCTAACCGCCGGATCAGGGGTCTTCAGCAGCTCGGCAGAAAGGTGGTCAGCACCGACCGCCGCATCGTACCGAAGGCGAGCAAGGGCGCCGTCCAGTTCCTTCAAAGTGAAGGGGCGGACGACGTCGTCAGACTGTGGCAAGGCAGCCCTCCTGCAAGGCCGGGACTTGGTAGTCCGCGGCCGAGGAGGGGGGCGCTGGCGGCGGCGGGGGTCCGGCAACCCCGAGGCGGGCGGCCGTCTCGGGGTGAAGCGGCGGGGGGGGGGCGCGAGCCCCACCGGTCAAGGAAACATTGTGGGCCAACCATGCAGCGGTCAAGGCTGACCGGCGCCGTGCCGTCCCCCGTGTGCTCCACCGGGGTGCGCTGCCGCCGGCCGCCGAACCGGTCGAGGTGGTACCAAATGTCCTTGCCCTGGTTGCGAGCCTGGCAGGCCCTTGGCATCCGCGATGCACTGGGCCGCCTCCGCGTCCTGAGCGTGCTCGTAGGCCTCCACGAGGGCGGCCTTGAGCACTGCATGGTTTCTGCAGCGGGTCCCGGTTACGCTTGAGGCGGTGCCGGGCGGCCAAGACCTTGGGGTCCTGGCGGTAGAGCGGGCCAGGGCGGCGGTGGGGCCGATGGCCGGCAGGTGCCGGGCCGCCAGCAACAGGGCACGGGCCGCAGAGCCCGCAAAAATGGTGGCGTTGGGGGCACCCTTGTCCAACTCGTCGACGTCCGCCCGGGCGCCCAGGGCCGACAGGTACTCCCGTCGGCACCGGTTCCGCTCGTGCTCGGCGTCCGTCCAGTCCTCAGGATCTCCCCGGACCGGGCGTAGAGCAGACCAGTCAGGGCGGACCACTGGGGCGCGGCGCGCGGGGACGTGGAACCGGAGCCGAATGGTCGCGCGCACCAACCGGTGGTCCGGAGCACACCGTGGGCGTGTCAAACACTCGGGTGTCCAGGACCGAGGTGCACCTGGACTGCCGTAACACCACGTAGTCCAAACAGGCCTGACGGCCGTTAGGGCCACAAAAAGTGACCGAGTCCTGTGAGGGACGTTGGAAGTGGCAGTTGACAGCAACCATCCCGCTATCCCGCAAAAAGGCAGAAAACAGGGGAGTGTTGTCGTTAGCAGTAGTGTCAGCAGGCGCAAAGCGACTGCCAGCAGTGCCCACGGGGAGCGTGGCATTGGCGTCGAGCAGCATAACCAAAAAGTGGCGGGCCGGAGTGACCCCCTCAAGGCGATGCAAGGATTCGAAGAACTCCTCACGGGCCGACTCAGGTAGACCACTATATGGGGTGCGTAGCCCTGACCCCCACCGTGAGGTGGTGTTTAGACCGCCCCTCGACGGGGGTGAAATGGGCTACCATAAGGCGTGCGGTTAGATACTTAAGCGTGCGGAGCACCTTTAGGTGCGGAGCACCTAAAGGTGCTCCGCACGTAGGTGCGCTTAGGTGCATGCTCCGTTAGGTGCCGAGCACCTAACGGAGCACCTAAGTGCTTTTAATCCCAGAGTGTGCTCAACGGGTAGGGGGGTAGAGACCCCCCCCTTCCCTAGCTCACGCCACACGGGCATGCTGCACAGGGTGCTCAATCGGACCCGTCTAACCGTACTAAACGATCCGGGGCATCGGCCGGCCCTGTGCAGGGTGCAATATGTCCCGTGTTCACGAGCATTGCATTGCGAATTTGCGATGGAGGCGTACGTGAGCAAACAAGCAGTGCTACGCGAAGCGCCTAGCTAGGCTGGCCTACGCCCAAGCAAGCTACCGCGACAGGGGCAGAGGCCACCGAGGGAAACGGGAGGGCACTGGGGTCACCCTCGTGAAACGTATATAGGCTTTATATGTCTGTTGGCTACGGCTGGTAATTAGGCATGGCTACGTTCTACCCTGCATTGGCATTGCGCTATGGGATGGCGATGGCAAGGTCGGTTGCATGCGTCACCCGAGCATTGGTGCTACTATAAAATGGCTAGTCTAGCCCGTAGGGGGCTTTCACAGCTGGTTGTTGATGATCAGGTCCCCGCCCCGCCAGAACACGTTACACCGCCCGCATTGGTAAGTTTACTAAATAATTATGAGGCTGGGCGCCGGCCAGCTGCAAACGATAAATAAAACAAAAGAATTTTAATTAACTAATTCCCGAGTGTACTGACCTGTAGTTTTTGAAGCTACCAAACAAATAAAGAAAGTGTAAATAAATTGTTTGACTGCCAACAAGAGCGCTTCTTTTGCGGTAAAAAACAAAGAAATATTAAATCTCTGGCTGAAAAATGTGCTTTTACTAGCCGTAAGAGCAGTGCATCCGGCTGGGTTATACAAAACAAACAAAGAATTATTAAATTTCGCAGCCGGTTTGACGGTTGTTCGGTAACCAAACAAACAAACTAATAATTAATTAATTGGGCGGACACAGTATAGCACTTTCAACCAATAAAACGCTAATGTCTAATTCCGAAGGGCCTTTTGGCTGAACTGAATTAAAACTACCATGCAATGCGGGCGGTTTAAGGGCTTCTTGGGGTCTTGCTTGTGGCGCCGGGAGGTACAGTCTCCGGCCACTGCATGGTCACGTCGCTGCTGCTGCTGAGCGGGGATCACTGAGGTCGTCGTCCAGCGTCAAGGAGAGGTCGTGCGACTTCTTGCGGCACGAGAGGAACAGCTACCATGGTCCGGATTCTCCCGATTTCCGGCCTGCGCTGGCTGTCTCCTTGATATTATCGTAAATCAGTGAACAAATCCTCATGGCTAGAGCTCTAATGTTAAGTGAGACAACTATTGTAATGTGCAAACTGAATGGAGTATTCAACCGGCCTTGCGCAACATCTTGGTGCATGACAGAGCCGTCAAGTCGATTCTCCAGCTCCGGCCTACGTCAGCCGGAGTCACGTCTTGGCGCCGTAGGATTGTCAGGATGACCGACCTTGAACAGGTAGTGCATGCTTGACGATCCGGTGCAGGACGTACGACACTGAGCGGGAATGCTCGATGGAGCTGCCCCCACGCCATGCCGATCGATCCGTCGTCAATTAGTCGCCCTCGCAGTCGGGGAGCCAAGCAGTCCAACCAAAGGCCGGCTGGGCAGATCGACGGCGGCTGCTCAATGAGTGTGATACGTCGTCGGCATGGCGTGGTCATCATTTACATGCATGTAAATGATCGAGCTCAGCGAGTAACTTCTGCTCGGCCATGCCCTTCCCCGGGCTCAATCTCAATCACTGAGGCCAGGTTCGCGCCTTCGTGGCGCGAACCTGGCCTCAGCTAGCTATAGCGATGTCAGCAAAGCGGGCACATACTGACGCATATAATATAACATAATCCACTACAATAATGAACAGGTACGGCGACAGGACATGCACGGCCTTGTTAAGGCGCCTCAGTGTCTGGCAGACTCCCCCTTAACTCGTCGTCTGTCCCAACTCAGTCCTCAAAAGAGGACTGAGTTGACCTTTTTCAACCGCGTGTAGCGACTAGGTGGGGGGTCCATCCCAAATGTTTTGATGTGGATCGAGGGTGTATTTGATGTCATTTTGCTGGAAAAAATACTGCGTTAGTGAAAACTTGACCCAAACACCTGGAAATTACTCGGACATATGACACCCTCGGCGAATTTGCATTTTTCGGGATAAGAGCGAGTGGGGAAAATTTAATCAAATCATGGTGCACGTTAGAAAAATATAGGCATGTAAACAATATAGTTCTTGAAACGTGGCAAAAAACTGGGCTCAATTTGGCCACTGCCACTGCCTGAAACAATAAAAAAACTCTCAGTCCTCAGGAGAGGAATGGGGCTTTTGCTAACTTTGCTAGCATGTAAGTGCGGTCATACTACACACCACCGTGGCCACCAACCATCCCAATCAACTCATTTCCCTTCAAGCGTAACAGGACAACACACTTGCATCATCATACTGCAGTTGTATCATACCTTATCATGTAGTGAGAGCCTATGCATGCACGTAGGGAATGGGCTTGGATACCTACCAACAAAGGGTTATGTGATAAGTGTCAACCACCAATATAATGGGTAGGTCAAGCATCTTTCCATTGTTTCTAACAACTATAGATATGGCTATAACTGTTTTGCCTTGCCATGATGTGGCCAACATAGTTGCTGGCACATGATGGCAGTGGTTTGTCACCAAGACTTTTCACTCACCCGTATAAGCTTGAAAGCACCCTTGACGCAGCCCGTGGCCACACAATCATGCAGTATGAACGTAGCAAAAGAATAACTAACATCTATGAAGGTGTTTAAACCTGCACAGCTCCTAAAACCCTGCACAACTACACTGGGTTAAGGCAAATGCCTGCTAACATCATCTGAAAAGGGGGTTTTAGAGAGGGGCAGGCAACGGTCGAGAAAGAGCATCGAGACTTGAACCTGACAACGCCTGGCAAGCTTAAACTCATGTAAGAACATCAAGAAACGAAGAGGCAACGATAATCCGACTTTACCTGGCATGGCTGGCGTTACCTTGGCCCAGGCGGTGCCCGCAAAAGTGGCACTTTGCGGCACATAGACCATGACGTGACAGAGTGGTCGAAATCATCAAATCTATACTGTCACTCAATTTATTCTAATACAATACATGTTTAAATGTAGAAAGAAACCTATCAGCCATTGAAATTGCGCCGGAAAGGAAGCGCAGTCATCAATTCCGTCGACCTGCCTTATAGCAGTTTTTTCCAGCAAGAACAGTGCCGACACCGGGTAAATCGCATCCCCGCGAGCTAAAAATTAGGATTTATCATCTATAGGACATTTAAAATCTATTTCCTGAGTTTGGACAGCTAACTCGTCCGCAAACGTAAACTGCATGCATGGGCGCGAGCCGCCATGGCTAGGTCGTGCATTTCCGGAACTCGCGTTTCACGTGGAAAAGTACCCTTACCACCTGTACTTTGACCGTACATTTAGCCGCTCATACCAAATCCAAAAAAATCCCAAAAATATGTCCAAGAAAGATCTTTTCACGTAGTATTTGAATAAATGTTGAGAGAATTTTTTTGTCAAACATTCTGACCGGGGCGAATTTTGTACAGAACCTCAAAACTCGGTCCTCAGGAGAGGACTGAGAAAAACTCAGTCCTCTCCAGAGGTAGTGGGACAGACGACGAGTTAATTCATTAGTTACTTAGTACGTTGTTTCTAATCCGGTGAATTGGCCACGGCACGGGCCAAACCATCCATGCAACCCATCATCAGGTCCGATACGCGGCATCCGGCCGGCCCTGACCACAAGGGGACCACCGCTCTCTACCGGCACGCAAGTACTGTCTCGTAGTATAGGAAAGCTAGGCCTCTATAGACCGACGGGAATTAACCCGCGACCATCCTCTGTGTGGCAGCAGAATGGCCAAAAACAACACGAGCCACGAGCCACGAGGTAGCCATGGCTGTCGGAGCTCATAACTTTCACGTTTGAGCACCGAATTCAGCTGTGAATATCACAATCGCTTCGTCTTTCTTAGACGCACATGCTGATATAATTTTCCGAAGCTATAACGCACTATACGATGAGCAAACGCCTCTCGACGCAACGCAGCCTGGCGGCTGCGCTCAGCAATGAAAATACGCCTGCAGCCCCGGCTGCAGCTTCGCCAACCGGCCAGACAGAAGGCAGCGGCGCCACTAGCCAAGCTCTAGTGGTCGCCCATCCCCCTGCTGAGCCCGCATCGCCAGCAGCGTCGCCCGAACCCAAGCGCAGTCGCCCTGACGGGCTGCTGGACGAGTACGACTTTGACGCCAGCCAGCCCGGCTTTTTTGACAAGCTCACACCCGATCGCATCCTGGGCTACGTGTTTTTCGGGACGCATGCCTCTCTTATAGAACTATGCAAGCAGCTTTCCCACCAAGGTCGCCTTGTCAATGCCTTCCTCCAGAGGCGCCATTTCGGCAAGGACGTCCTCAACGCCCGCCGCCCCCACCTTCAGCAATTCGCCCTCTTTTCCCTCCTTGGACGCTCCATCGAGGAGCTTTGGCCCTCAAAGCCCCTCACCACCACCTTAACCGAAGCCTCCATCCGCTCACTCCTCAAGGAGGCCCTCGAGCAGCACGTGGCCCCCATCGCTGCAGATGTGGCGGCCATGGGCAGCACGTTGGCTGCCGAGCTCCCCCTCCTCTCCACCATTTCCACCGCCACCTCCACCCTCCTCGCCTCCTCCACCGCCGCCATCCCCTCCTCCGACTCCATCACCGCCCAGCTCCGCGACATCGACCAGCGCCTCAAGGATAATGCAATCGCTATCGAGGTCTTGCAGAACACAGCAGGCCTCACCGCCCAGGCAGTGAAGGACATTGCCGCCAAGCCAGCCTCGGCTGGCCTGGCCGGCGATGCTCCTCCCATCACGACCTGGGCGGACATGCTTAAGCAGCACACCACCTCCACCACCTCCGCCGTCGCAGCACAGCTCCAGCGGCAGACGCTTGACCTCCGCGAGGAGGCCGAGCTCGCCAAGCGCAGCCTTAACGTCATTGTCAAGAATCTCAAGATGGAGGAAGGTGAGAATTCCGAGAAGCTTGCGCGTGCTTTTGAGAGAGAAATCCTTGATCGCATGGGCCTTACTGGTGAGATCGAGCTGGCCGCCCACCGCCTTCCCCGCGCGCGGGGTAAGGCAGGGCCGCCCCCGCTCCTTCTCACCTTTAAGACCCCGGCGGACAAGATTTCTTTTCTCAGACGCCGCAAGCGGCTCGAGAAGACTCTCTTCACCCTTGATGACGACCTGACCCTGGCGCAGCAACAACGGCGACGGGAGCTATGGCCGACCTACCTCCAGCTCCGGCAGACCAAGGCGGGGCAGCCGGTGTACTGGAAGGGGGCGGCCATCTACGTCGGCCACAAGCCCTGGCAGGCGACCCCCGCGGCCCCAGCGACTCCAGGCGCCCCAGCTTAGGGGAATACAGCAGTAGTAGTGTAGAATAGATAGACCGTGGCCATGTACATGTACGCCTCCTAGAGGCCCTATCCCAGCTAAGCCACGCGCTTTATTTCATCATGTACATGTGTGCCTATGATGAGCCACACTCCAGACGATGCCTAGCCTTATTTAGTAATGTTGTGCCCATGCAGGGAGTCACTCCCTGCTGAGAAGCCATGCCATAGCTCTTGTATAGCCATGATGATCTTCCCCCTCACAGGCATGCTCCCCCCTTACCCGGGCATAGCGTGATAGACCATGAGGGTGCGGGTGCCCTGGTGCACCTAGAGCAAGTGTTGTTTACATTCCCACCCTTGCAGGAAGTAGCTTAGAATGTATTATAGGCTCATATGCCCCTTCTCAGGGCTATGTGCTACATATACTCCCAACGGAGTTATGTTCCTAATTAATTAATTAATTAATCCTCTGTGATGCCTGGATAGTGGTAGGAATTTTCCCTGTCTCTCGGGATAAGCACGGCCGTTAACTGTATTTGTAAATTATAATTAATTTACACGTAACTGCGTCACGTGAGCATGAGCTAGTCCTAAGGGAAATTAATTAATCTGGGATGGGTACGTGGATGGATGTACGTAGCTATGTCTAGTTCCAAGTTACATGCAACCTACCCCCGCCCACACCCGTCATCATGGCCGAGCGTACAGTCGTCTTGGATTATTAGTCCAGATGACGCGGATCGGTTGCTATCTGCGACTCCAGACCTGGGCGAGTGAGTTGCGCCACTTGCCTTCGCGGGTGAAGTATCCACGTAGAAAAGTACCTCATCAGGTAAGTACTCCGTGGCATGCCTTCCCGTGGCATGCCTTCAGTGCATGTTCACGCACTTACTTACTTACCCCTAGTTACTGGGTTGCGAGCACCACAGCCCGAATCGCTACGCATGCCAAAGTTAGTCACACGCGGAGGCCCCACCGACTCAGGGGTCGGTGGTGGCCTTCATTACTCCTGCCACCTATCAAAGAGACAACACCTATCTCTATACACGCCTTAAATTAATTCATTAATTAAACACGTGCAGCCGTTGGGTAGTCACGGAGAACCTAAGTGCTCAGTTCAATCCCTGAGTGTGCACTGTCAACGGGTAGTAGGGGGGCAGAGACCCCCCCTTTCGCCACGTAGTACATGCAGGCACATGCCACAGGGTGCTCAATCGGCCCGACAGGCACATGCCACAGGGTGCTCAATCGGGACCCGTCTAACTAAATAATCCGGGGCATGCATCCCCTGTGGCTGCAATTAAAATGTCCCGTGTGAGCATTGCATTGCTATGGAGACGTGAGCTAACAAGCAGTGTTAGGCAAGTGAGAGCAAAATCCTTGATCGCATGGGCCTTAGAACTTGGTGAGATCAAGCTGGTCGCCCACTGCCTTCCCCGCGCGCGAGGTAAGGCAGGGGCGCCCCCGCTTCTTCTCATCTTTCAATGAGAGCCCAGCGGACAAGATTTCGTTTCTCATGCAGACGCCGCAAGCGGCTCGAGAACACTCCCTTCACCGTGGACGACGACTTGACCCTGGCGCAGCAACAACGGCGACGAGAGCTATGGCCGACCTACCTCCAGCTCCTGCAGACCAAGGCGGGGCAGCCGGTGTACTGGAAGGGGGCGGCCATCTACGTCGGCCACAACTTAGCGCCCTGGCACGCGACCTCCGCGACCATCACGGCCCCAGCGACTCCAGACGCCCCAGCTTAGGGGAATACAGCATGCAGTAGTAGTGTAGAATAGTTAGCCCGTGGCCTTGTACATGCACGCCTACTACAGGCACTATACCAGCTGATGCCTAGAATTTGTAGTCATGTACATGTGTGCCAGCTATGATGTGCGGCACACGTACTCCAGATGATGCCTAGCTTTATTTAATTATATGTTGTGCCCATGCAGGGAGTTACTCTCTGCTGAGAAGCCATGCCCTAACTAGCCTTTGTATAGCCATGCTGATCTTTCACCCCATTAATTATTAATTAGGAACATGACTCCGTTGGGAGTATATGTAGCACATAGCCCAGAGAAGGGGCATATGAGCCTATAATACATTCTCAAGCTACTTTTTGCAAGGGTGGGAATGTAAACAACACTTGCTCTAGGTGCACTAGGGCACCTGCACCACCCAGAGTCTCGGGCAACACCCAGCTAAGGGGAGCCCGTCATAGCGGTGGGGAAGATCAGCATAGCTATACAAGAGCTAGAGTGTGGCATCTCAACAGAGAGCAGCTCTCTGCATGGGCACAACATAACTAGATAAAGCTAGGCATCATCTGGAGTGTGGCACATCATAGGCACACATGTACATGGCTAAATGAGACTCGTGAGTCAGCTGGTAAAGAGCCTGTAGGAGGCTTACATGTAGATGGCCACGGCCTATCTATTCTACACTACTATTGTTGTATTCCCCTAAGCTGGGGCGTCTGGAGTAGTTAATTGGGGCCGCGGGGGTCGCATGCCAGGGCTTGTGGCAGACGTAGATGGCCGCCCCCTTCCAGTACACCGGCTGCCCCGCCTTGGTCTGCAGGAGCTGGAGGTAGGTTGGCCATAGCTCCCGTCGCCGTTGTTGCTGCGCAAGGGTCAAGTCGTCGTCCACGGTGAAGGGAGTGTTCTCGAGCAGCTTGCGGCGTCTGAGAAAGGAAATCTTGTCCGCTGGGCTCTCAAAGATGAGAAGAAGCGGGGGCGCCCCTGCCTTACCCCGCGCGCGGGGAAGGCGGTGGGCGACCAGCTCGATCTCACCAGTAAGGCCCATGCGACCAAGAATTTCTCTCTCAAATGCACGTGCAAGCTTCTCAGAATTCTCACCTTCCTCCATGTCGAAGTTCTTGACGATGACGTTGAGGCTGCGCTTGGCGAGCTCGGCCTCCTCGCGGAGGTCAAGCGTCTGCCGCTAGAGCTGGGCTGCGACGGCGGAGGTGGTGGAGGTGGTGTGCTGCTTAAGCATGTCCGCCCAGGTTGTGATGGGAGGAGCATCGCCGGCCAGGCCAGCAGAGGCTGGCTTGGCGGCAATGTCCTTCACCGCCTGGGCGGTGAGGCAGTGCGGTGTTCTGCAGGACCTCGATAGCGATGTCCTTGTCCTTAAAAGACGCTGGTCGATGTCGCGGAGCTGGGCGGTGATGGAGTCGGTGGAGGCGGAGGGGGGGGGGGGGGTGGAGGCGAGGAGGGTGGCGGTGGTGGTGGGGATGGTGGGGAGCTCAGCAGCCAGCGTGCGACCCACAGCTGTCACATCTGCAGCAATGGGCGTCACGTGCTGTGAGAGGGCGTCGTGGAGGTGGTGGAGGAAGGTTGATTCGGTAATGGGGGCGGGGTGTAGAAGGTCCTCGGCCGAGCGCTTAACGAGGGTAAAGAGAGCTGCGAGCTGAAGGCGGGGGCGAGACCAGCCGACCAGGTTGGTCAGAGAAGGGTCGTCAGATACGCGGTGAGAAAACCGGCCATCAGCTCCGTTGCGGAAAAAGTGGGTGTTGAGATGGAGTTGCTGGCACAGGGCCAGCAGTGAGGCATGTGACCCGTAAAACACGAGCTCCAGTATCTTGATGGGTGGCATGTTCGAAAAAGGCAGGCCTGTTGACGTCGAAGGTAGTAAAGAGCCTAGCAACGTCAAAATCACGCTCAGACCAGCCAGGTTCGCGTGGGCGACTGCGCTTTGGGTCAGGCGATGCAGAGGGAGAGGAAAGCCCGGGAGGGTTCGGGGCGACCACCAGTGCGCGACTAGTGTCACCAATGCCTTCCGGCCCGGATGGCAATTAGCTGCAGCCGGAGCTGCAGACGTATTTTCATTGCCGAGCGCAGCCGCTAGGCTGCGTTGCGTCGAGGAGCGTTTGCTCGTCATATCTTGCGTAATAGCTTCGGAAAATTATATCAGCATGTGCGTCTTAGAAAGACGCGTCGATTGTGATATTCACGGCTAAATTCGGTGCTCAAACGTGAAAGTTATGAACTCCGCCGTCAGCCATGGCTACCTCATGGCTTGTGGCTTGTGGGGCATATGGTTTTTAATATACACTGCTGGAGGTAGGTCGACCATGGCTCCCGTCGCCGTTGTTGCTGCGCCAGGGTCAAGTCGTCGTCCACGGTGAAGGGAGTGTTCTCGAGCCGCTTGCGGCGTCTGCATGAGAAACGAAATCTTGTCCGCTGGGCTCTCAAAGATGAGAAGAAACGGGGGCGCCCCTGCCTTACCCCGCGCGCGGGGAAGGCGGTGGGCGACCAGCTTAATCTCACCAAGAAGGCCCATGCGATCAAGGATTTTGCTCTCAAACGCACGTGCAAGCTTCTCGGAATTCTCACCTTCCTCCATGTCGAAGTTCTTGAGTATGACGTTGAGGCTGCGCTTGGCGAGCTCGGCCTCCTCGCGGAGGTCGAGTTTCTGCTGCTGCTGCTGCTGCTGCTGCTGCTGACACCCCATGCCAGGTGCTTTCACCCCTGCTGCTGGAGCTGTGCTTTCACCCCATGCCAGGCCTTAATTGAGCTCTGAGACAGCATGGTGGTGCCGGTGCCCTTGGTGCACCCAGAGTAGACCTGTGGCAGTTTACGTTCCCCCACCTGCAGGAAGTAGCCAAGATTGTATTAAAGGCCATATGCCCCTTCTCAGGGCTATGTGCTACATATGATCCCAACGGAGTTATGCCACTAATTAATTAATTAATACGCGATACGCCGAGGTTTTGCCGTATTGCCGTACTAGCTCACACTGGCGCATAGGCATGCCACGGAGTACTATGTTAATCTCATTAGATAAATAATTACACAACAGACAAATATCGTCTGCATCATGCCCCAACCATATACTAAAACAGGCATTGCATATACTAAAACAGGTTGTCTCCTTGATATACAAAAACAGGCATTTATGAGGCAACCAGAACAGCGTGTGCTGTTTTTCTCACACTTGGATGCTAGAGTACAAGCGGCAAAGGCTAAGTGCAGCCTCTCCGCCACTTCTCTCTTCAACAGGCACATCAATGCAACCTCTCTACCCGCTGCGACTACCTCTCTGGACCCATGGTCCCACAGATTCTCACTTCACAGGCAACACTATATGGTGCACGTTTCAAAAGCTCAATGGGTACCTTGTAAGCTTCCTAAACCCCCCCCTTCTTCCCTCATCTGCACATATTTTACAAATCCCGCACTCAGCGCTACCAAAATCACAAGCATTACCCCACTATCACCATCACATCATGATGCTTACATCTACGCCATGCAGCTAGCACTCTACTTCAATGATAATAAAAAGTGATCCCACCCCACACAAGCATGTATGCCCGCACGCTGCGCTATCCTGTAGTCCTATAAGGTTTGTCTACTTTCTACCATGACGTGCATGGCTATCAGAGCCAAGATGGGTGGATGGGGAAGGCCTTCCCATGCCCCACAGCTTGTTGCGCCACCACCGCAGTTTATTACCCACTGCAGCTGTTGGTTCCCAGCTCAGCGTGCACAGAAGGCAAGAGAACACCTCTGGAATCTTGATCATGCTCTCAAGACCCAGCTCTTAGGAACATGTTCGTAAAACTGGGTTCTAGTGCCCATGCTCTTTGGCCCCGTGATCTTTGACCCGTGCTCTTTGGCTTTCAAAGCCCAGCCCCAGAGCCGGGCTCTCGGGATCTCAGCCCCCTGCACGATGGCCCGTGCTTGCACCACCAGGCCCTGCTGCCTGAGCTCACTATTGCCCGGGCTCTTATGCCTGGACCCTTTTGCCTGGGCTCTCCATTGCCTGGACTCTAATGCCTGGGCTGTCTTATGCCTGGCATTTCTTATGCCTAGGCCATTTTGCCTGGACCCTTTTGCCCGGGCTCTCTTATCAATGAGACAACCAGGCTCTTTAACGCCAGGCTGCTAGGGCGTGACGTGCCGGTCGCGCAGGCTCTCCCAGTACTTGATGTTGGACATCATCTCGTCCAGGACGGGCGCGGAGTCGGGGAATTGGCTCACCCACGCCTCGTACAAGGGGAGCGCGATGAAGGAGAAGAAGCCGAGCTGCATAGTCATAATAGATAGGGCGCATGCCATGAGGGCGTAACATCAGTATGATGAAGGAGAAGAAGCCGAGCTGGGGCAGGTGGTTGTTCTCGCAGCTCATGCGCCTACCCTGTCCCCATTGTGTGCGCATATGCTCCATTCCCCCCCCTTGTGTGAGCATGTGCTCCATATGTTACTATGCTAGTATATTAGTAATGATACACCTGGCCCTTGGGCAGGTCGTTCTCGCGGTCCATGTGCACCCTCCCCATCAGGTGCGCATGTGCTCTATCAACCACACCAGTGAAGTAGCAACATCTCTGTTACAATACTATACCTTGCCCTTGGGCAGGTCGTGGTTCTCGCGGCCCATGTATAACATATGACATTCCACATTCACATTTCACTAGTAAAGCACGACACCACTATTGCTCGTTCCATGCCCAACCATACCTGGCTCTTGGGTAGGTCGTTGTTCTCGCGGTCCATGAACGGCGACACCTTGAACCCCTGCGCCTTCTCCTTGTCACCCTGCAGGTAGAACTCCTCGGTGATCGCGTCGGTCCACTTCTTGTGGATGGCCAGCTTCTTGGCTGAGTGGCCGATGTCGGCCACTTTGAGCGCGATCTGCATCAGCAGCAGCCGGTCGGTCTCGCTTTCGCGGCTGATCGGGTTTTCCTTGTCCTTGATGCGCTTCTTGAACAGCTCCACCAGCTCGAAGTGGCGCTTGCTGGACAAGGGGGCGAGGGGAGACATCGGGTGGGGTGGACTCTGCAAACATTAGCGAACACATGTGACTATTTCGCTGAACATATTTCATATTATTGAGCTTTCTGGAACAGCTCCACCCGCTCAAATCGGCGCTCGCGGGGCGAGGGCGACAACAGTGGGAGGCACGAACAAGGGTGCGGGAGTGGGTGATTGAGTGAGTCGAGGTTGTGAGCTGAGTTTGCGATACCACGCAGTCCAGGACGTGACTGTAGAGTTTGCGATGCGGTGAGTTTGCGACGCCGTGAGGCCAAGGGAGGGGAACGCAAGACCAAGGTTGGCAACACGCCTTGGGGCGACCAAGTCGACGTGAAGCAGCATCCTGACCAACCCCTGGAAGAACTTATCCATATACACATTATACACTATACATATTATGCTTCAGTAATAATCTATCATTTAGGGGAGGACAAGCACTGGGAGCAACACACGGCAAGGTTAGAAAACATTTGCTGGACGATACCTCCCCCACCCCCCCACGCCGCTCCGGGTACACAACCATTTGTTACTGATATACACTGGCCGAGAGGATGCGGGGAAGAAGAATAAACAAATGAGCGGGCTTGTAAGCCCAGGTCCAGTAGGCAACATTTTATGCTGACAAATTCAGAGAGAGAGAGCACAAATGATGTAGTCGGGTGTCGGAAACAGGCATAAACATTTTGCTCTGATTTACGAAGGAAGGAGAACCGAAATGGTGGGTCGAGTAGGCTGCATTTGCAACAAGTGAGGGGGGAAAAGCCACCAGTGGGCTCCGCACGAACACGAAAAGGTGCCCACAAAAGTGCAGGAAGCCCACTGGTCGTTATGACCACATCGCGCACCCCCTGTGCTCCATCCCAAGCAAACTAGTAGTGACTACAGCCAGCATGCCATAGTCCGTGTGGTATGCACTCACAGGTCGGATCCCAGCACCAGCTCGATGACCGCGTTGCGCACGTATTTGAAGTCCTCCTTGTCCAGCACGTCCAGAAAGTTCAACTCCTCCATCGCGAGCAGAATGAACGCCTCGGCCACGTGGAAATTCTCCAACACCGTCCGATCGTTGTACCGCAACGCCAGCGCATCCGACGACCGCACGACAAAGTCATTGTTCAACCCCGGGTGCCGGAAATCGTGCACAAGCGCCGCGGTGATGGCCGCCAACACATCGAGCCGGGTGAGGTACGACCCTACACCCGAGTGCCTAATCAAATGATACAGGCTGTTGGCCACGTCCGCAATGTGCGTGCTGTTATGGTACTTGTTCGCGGGCATGCCATCGTCCAGGAGAAGCAAGAAACGCGTCAGCTTATCGAGCGGCAGCTTGAAGACCTTCAGCACGCCCGCGCGCCGGTACAGCTCCAGCCCCATCCACAGGATCGGCTGACCGCTGGACGCCAAGGCCAACTCCATCGTGTCGTAATTCCAGCGGCCGATACCCTCGAGGCTGGCCCGAATCGCCTGCATGGCCGGGTGCTGCTGGTGGCCCCCCCCGCCCCGGCCACCACCCCCGACCCCACCCCCCGCCGCCCCCGCTCCGGCCAACGCCGCATGGATCACCGTCGGGTGCGGGCGAGGATACACCATCTCCGGGCTGCTGATCACGTGGAGCGTCCCTGGCGGCGCAGCGGTCACGTCATCGTCGGGCAGCGTTGGCAGGTGGGAGCTAGCAGAGATGCGCATGCGAGCATACGTTCCGAAATCAGTGCTGGAGCGTCCCATCGCATACGTCCCGTAGTCCTTGAGCGACATCTCCTCCTCGGGTTGGCCCTGCTGGATGACCTGGCGCATGATCTCAACGACCGTGTCCAAGGTGCCGTCGTCGTTCGCGTTGGGGCCGCTCATAGTGCGCATGAGGGGGCTCCCGCCGACGAGCGTGAGCTCGTCTGGCTCGGAGCGGCGGTAGAAGGAGAGCGCGCCGATGCCGATGTCGGCGCGGTTGCTAGCGAGGGAGGAGGTGCGGGGAAGCCGCATGACGGTGGAGCGCAGCCACGCGCTGAGGTCGTCATCGAGCATCTGAGAGAGGGTGGGTGGGTGGGTTGGTGGGTGGAAGACACAAGTTTACGGAGTGACAGGCATTTTGAGCGTGGGACAAGGGCCACGAGAGCCGAGGTTGTCATCGAGAACCTGCACGGGCTGAGGAAAAGGTGGAAGGAGACGCCGGAAGATTGGAGCGGTAGATTTAGCACCCAGGGTATGTGGACCAGAGGTTGTCATCAAGCATCTGACAGGCGGAGGGGGGCAAGACAAGGAAATAAAAAAGTGAGCAGACGTTCACGAGTAATACGCGTGACAGGCAAGGGCTACATAGTGGGGGAATGCCAGTTGAGGGCCACAAGGGGTGACGTCGTCATCCAGCATCTGTGCACCGCGAGAGGGTACCCACGAAGGCTACGTAAGGTGAGACGGGCTGGTCCGACAAGAAGGATGTGGGGCAAGAAGGACGTGGGAGGAGAAAGATGTGGGATGAGAAGGGCGTGGGAGGACATGATGATGTATGATGAGAATGATGGGGAATGAGACCGAGGGTTAGCAGGTAAGAAGCCGTGAGTGATGCATGCGCGAAGGCATGATGCGCTGGTTATGCATGCGCAAAGAAAGGCGTGGGAGAGAGGATGTACGAAAAGGGGAGGGGTCAGAGAAAGGCGTGCGGAGAGCTGTGCATTAGGGGGCTATCACAGGGGTAGATGTTGGTTATATATTGGTTTACAACTTTCCATCATGAGATAGTCATCGCATCGCTAATTGGTTAGACAGCAAGGGAAAGGGGGAGATTATCATCATTTGCATGGAAGGGTGGATGACCGTGGGACGGGGTGGGGGGGTAAGGGGAAAGAGAAAATGATGGAGAAGCACGTTTGCTGTAGAGACTGACATGAAAGGAAGCAGGGGTATGGCGCCATGGCGGACTGACATATGCAGAATGGAACCCCCGACTGCTCGAGGACCAAGGGGTTCCCCTCAAACAGCCCAGCCCACCCACGGGTTATCTACTCTCCCACCTCTGGGGTCATTCTGCTCTAAAATGACTAGCTAGGGCTACGGAATGTGACCTCTTTGTCACGAGGGGAAGCCTTCCCGGACCCTACAATGGCAGACCCGCCTCCAGGGGTCACAGGCTCCTCTGTGGCTGACCTATCTCCGGCGGCACGGCCCCCATGGCTGGCACCACCGGGTTGACATATCATGAATGCCAGCGGGTGCCCCTCGTGTCCCAAAGTAGTCAGACCCCCTACCACGGACCCACCCCATGGGTACTCGCCTCTACAACTAAATGCACCTATCAGCTTGTCTGATCCAACATGCCCAGCCCCACCTCAAAACAGCCGCCGTCGGCTCTACAGTGAACCCATTGGCTCTTCTACAGTGAACCCAATGGCTCCTCTACAATGAGCCCCATGGATCCTCAACAATGAACCCGTTGGCTCCTCTACGACGAACCCACCTGTGGCGGCACGCCGCCCATAGCCTTCACCACTGGGTTGGGCCCGGAGCTTGATCCCCCGCTGTGGTTGGCCAGCGCATCCTGCAGCACGACGGGCATGTGCAGCTCGGGCATCTTGAGCAGCGACTGGATCACGTTCAGCGTCTCCGAAGTGGGCACCTTGTTCTGGGCCGACAGCTCACTGGGGGGGAAGGGGACAAGGGGGGAAATGGAGGTAGGGGGGGGGGGGGGGGGGGGGAGGGGGGGGGGCGTAGAGGCAGGGGGAAGGACAGGGGGAGGAGTAAAGAGGGGGAGAGGCAGGGGTGGAGGAAGGGGTGGAGGTCGTGGTAGGGTTATTAGGTAGGGGAAAAGGAAGGGGACGAGGAAGGAGAAGAGGCGCGGAGGGGGAGAGGCAGGGAGGTGGGTTGGGGGGCAGTTTGGGGGAGAGGCAGGCAGGGGAGAAGGTAGAGAAGTGCAAGGCAGGCAAGAGAATAGGCAGGCAGAAAGGAAAAAGGCAGAGGGAGGGAGATGCAGGGGGGAAGGCAGGCAGAGCGAGGGTCAGCAACACGTAACCGAATCACTCACTCGCTCACTCATTCATGCGCTTCCATCGGGAGAGCCACGGGGTATATAAAAGACAACATGGTTAAAGTTGGCACAAGATCAGAACAGCGGAACCACCAAGTATGCTGGTAGCGGTAACCAGGCCAACACAGGAAAACAAGAGATTGAGAGTACGTGACCATAGGATACTCATCGCTGCCGCTTTTGCCCATTAAATCCTGAACCACCATTGGACACAGCCCCCACCCCCACCCCCCCATCCCCCCCTCTTTCCCCCTGAATACAGTAATATGCAACATAATAGCTTTTGTTAAATTAAACCATTTAAAAGCACTTGAACTACGTTGACAGCACACAGTTATCGGTTTTGAGAACACCGACGATACGTTGTCTTGCCCCCATCTACATTGTCTTACCATCGATACACACATACAGAGGTCGTCTGCGCCCGCTTCCACCGGGGTGTTTTGATGTGACCCCCCAGCATTATTCATGCTCCTTACATCGCCTTACCCGCGTCAGTGCCCTTTCCAAACGCTCACGCAAGCAGGTCGCGGACCGTCAGTTATGGTAATTATTGATGCGAAACCCTTTTGCCACTCGGCACAAAGGTTCCCCATCAATATATTACCTTGCGATGGAACCTACCTTTACAGGGGCATAAACTTATGCGTTCATAAACTTAGGTTACCAGCGAGCGGTTATCACTGGGTAAATATTGGTGCGGAGCCGGTGTGCCGAGCAGAAACAGGCTTTCGCACAATATTTCGTCTCCCTCCGCGTGTTACATACCATGCGCATTTACTGTTGCGCTTTAGTCATAAAGAAAGTAAATATTTAGTAAGTAGTAAGCAAAACAGGTGTTTATCGTACCCTTCCACCTAAACATATATGCAACACTCACGAGAGCAGGTCGTTAATCGTCTCCATTGGCGTGCGCATGTCCATCGACACCCGCCCCGACGTCCCACTCGGCAAGAGCGCTCTCATATGGTCCAACTCCTTGGCCATCTTCTCCATCTCTCCCTCCTGCTTCTCGACCTCGTTCTCCAACGCTTTGGCCTCCTTGGCCATCTGCTTTATCTTCAGCGTCGAGATGTACACGCCCAGCACGCCCAGCACCGCGATCGAGAGGGTCACGGCGAGAACGATCACCAGCAGGCGGTGCTTGGTGTGGTCGACCGCGCCCATGATGATCTTCCGGGGGAGTAGCATCACGCCCACCATCGGCAGCCGCCCGCGGGAACCCCCGTAAACGCTCCCGTGGCAGTGGAGGTACCAGCGCTTGCCGCCCACGGTGATCTGCGCCGCATTGAACAAGAGGTGGTCTCAGTTTGGTTACACTTGAATAAGGATATATTTATTGTTAGCATACCAGCGCTTGCAGCCCGCGGTGATCTGCGCACGCACAGAGGGTTTTCTTAATATTTCCCCCCCCCCCATTCGTTACACTTGAATGATGACATAATTATCAACAGGGGCATCGGCGCTTGCCGCCCCCGGTGATCTGCGCCGGATGCGGAAAACAATTTTTTTTTACAGTCAAGGTACTCTTTGGCTGAGCTGCGAAGAAGGGGTAGCGAGGAAGAGGGCAGGGGGGAAGGACGTACCATAATCAACATGTCAAACCGCTCACCACCGTCCCACACAATCACACAGGCCCAGCCATCATTCCAACCATCACTCACACCGCTCTGTAGTCCACACTCACCACCATATCGTAGTTAAACCACTCACCACTGCGTATCAACAATACCAACAACATGAATGATATAACAATCAGTTGTTACCACTTACCACCACATATCGACAATTATAACAATAGCAATACAAAAACGGCGACGGCGACGGCGACGGCGACGGCGACGGCGACGGCGATGGCGATGGCAACGACGACGACCACGACGACAACGACGGCGGCGGCGGCGACAACGACGCCCACCACCACAACAATGACGATAGAATCGTCGTGCCCACTCACCACCGCGTATCAGAATAGCAATACTCGAGAGAAGGTATTCGCGTCGTCGTGCCCACTCACCACCGCGTATCAGAATAGCAATACTCGAGAGAAGGTATTCGCGTCGTCATGACCACTCACCACGGTGTCGTAGTCGTACCAGCACAGGCCCGCCTGTGCGGCCGCGAGCGCCAGCTCCGTGTCTTCACTACCATTCCCCGCGATCCCCTGCAGGCTGTTCCTCTTCCCTATGACCGGGCCGGCCACGGAGAACGCCGCCCTCAAGTGCTTGCCCGCGGCCGCGATGACCGGGTCGTCCGACAGATCCGCGGTGATCGCGGCCCGCAGCGGCTTGCCGTCGTTGCTGGCCGAGCCTGGGACCTCCCTGGACAGCTGCCCCTCGTTGGCGATCACGAGCATGCCGTCCTTGACGAGCGAGAAGAAGAGCCGCCCGCCGTGCAGGGTCGCGTCCATGCGAGACAAGAAGCTGTGGAGCGAGTTGGTCGACTTCGTCATGCCCACCACACCGATCACCGTGGAGTTCCGTGCGCCACTTGTCCCATTCGCGAGCGCTGGCGACGGGAGCGTCGACGTACCGTTGGCCGATGCCGCGTCCCCCGTCTGGTTGGCCCCCTCATTGACCACCGTGAGGGATGTCATCGCCGCGTAGACCATGGCGTTCGCCGCGCTCCCCGTGGGCAAGAGGCCCGTCCACCAGCCGACGACGCCGCGGGGCTGAGTCAGCCCGTCGCGGAAGTAAGGGAGCTGGGTCACCGAGGAGATGGGGACGAAGGGGACATTGGCCTCTGGGACGGTCCAGGTGCCGAGTTCGGGGTCGGCGGGCGCGATGGCGCCGACCCACGCTCCAAGGGACTGGGACGCATTGACCGGGTGGCCGAGCTGTGGGGGGGAAAGGTGGCCGGGGGTGAGTGGCGAGAGTGGGGGAGAGTTTAGCGTGGGGAGGAGTACAGGGGAAGGGAATGGGCCACAGAAGGGCAGGGGAGAGTACAGCGGGGGAGAGCGAGCAGGGAAGGATAGAGCAGGGGAAGCATTGGGGTGGGCGAGGGTGCATCGTGGGAGTGGAGCGGGGGTAGTGGCAGAAGGGCAAGCCGAGAAAGGAAGGAGAGGGGGGAAGGAGAGGGAAGAAGAGGAAAGGGAAGGAAAGGAGCGGCAGTGAGAGCGAAGTGAGAGGAAAGGAGAGGGAAGGAGAGAAAAGGGGAGGGAAGGAGAAGGAGAGGGGGGGGGGGGGGGGGGGGGCGGGGAAGGGAATAGAAAGGAGGGGGGCAAATGGAAGGTTAGGAGAGGGATGGGGTGGAGCGAGAGAGAGATGAGACAGGACGAGGGACGAGAAAGCATCAAGCAATGCCCGTGTCTAATGCCCCGACATTGCTAGCGCCAGGAGTGTACTTTTTCTCCCCTGGTGCACATCGACATCATGTAGTGAACCCTGTTGAGAGCCATTCCTACTACAACAGGTGCACACAGGAGATGGTAAGGGGTAGAGATGACCTGCTTACTGAGACCCTCCAAGACATCTTATCCATCTTGCCCAGTTCTATTATCCAACTCTGTTACCGGACCACATGATCACGCCTTGCGCCCCCCTGTGTTCAAGCCCTAGTACCCGCTTCAACTGTACACTAGCGCGCTGCTTGATGATCCTTAAGCACCTGCACTCAAATCCTGGTAGTACATAACACTGCACAGATACTATGGCAGCTACCACGTACAAAAATGCACTCCGTTGGGCTGCCCTCCCGCAGCAGGAATAGCACCCTCCTACAGCAGGAATACCACGCTATCACATATTCTGAACAGAACTATCAGGGAGCAAGCACCAGATACATACGATCAAGTACACGGCGGCATCACCCTTCCGCCGAAACCACAAATTATACTATCTACATATCTCTTTCTCTCTAGCATGTTGAGAGGGGGGGATGATTTATGTAAAAAGTAGTATTCATTCTTGATGAACATAAATTGAGGGGGTGGGCACCGTCACGTACGATCAGGTACGCCGTCGGGTCGCCCTCCCGCCGCAGGTATGTCACCGCGCCTCGATCCGTTCCATACGCGGCATACTCGGCGAACGGGACGGATTTGAACATCTCCCACAGCAGCGACCGCGCAAGGGGGTGGTACACGTTCTCTTGGATGAGCGGCGCGAGGCCTTGCCCATGCAAATTGGCCGACAGCACCAGCGTGCCAGTCACCATCTCGTTCACGAAATCGGCCATCTGCATGTGGGCCTGCAAGTGGAGGGGTGGGGGTGGGGGTGAGGGGGGGTCCAACAAGCAGTGGTGTGAACAGGCAACAGCATATGTCAGCCATCTGCATGTGGGCCTGCGTGCGCACACGCGCGCGCGTGTGTGTGTGTGTGTGCATGTGTGTGTGCCTGAGGGGAAAGAGGGTGGCGGCACACCAGGAGGGGCAGGGGGCAAGCAGGAAGCGGGGCACCAGATATGAGCATGTGGGCCCGTACCTGTCTGTTTTGTGTGCGTGACGTAAATTTGTGCGTTTTTTTTTTTTTTTCTAGCATGAGTTTCTGGTCAATCCGCCCCTGACCAACACTATATCACTACCACCTGCCAATACATACAAAACGGCGGCCATCGCCGCGCACACCCCCAGGTCTATATGTATGGCAGGCCTGACTCTGTTCTTCCCTAAATAACATAAAACTACGAGACTGGGCTAGGTCAGAGATTCGTTAATATCGTCAATTCGATCTTTTTTTTAATAATTCTAAAATATGATCAAATCGATCAAAAGCATTTTGACAACATTATGAAATCCATTCTATAAAAAAAAAACTTTGACACCATGATCAAATCAATGAAAAGCAATTTTGAAAGTATGATCCAATCAATAAAATATCTTTCTTACAATATGATCAGATCAACCGAAAAAAATTTCAACGAATGATCCAGTGTTTCTGCTGACGGGCTGCGCGCAGCAACATGTGGCCTCCGGCCGCCAGATTTTGGGGCCCGCGGTCACACGTGGCCGCCGCATTTCCGTGGCCGCGGGATTTCGGTGGCCGCGGCCACAGGCCTACAAGTCTTGTGACCATGGTCACTTCTGGCTGCGGGTTGTGCTTGTTAGTGTGCCCATTGGCCGGTCAGTGGTAACTTCCGAGGGGTGTGCTGAAATTGTCAGAACCGAAATTCCCGAGTACAGAGGGTTGACTGAACAAAATTCAGCCTTCCTTGGTTTATTGCTGAAATCAGATATTTTCCAGTATCCGCGTTCCGAGGACTGCCTCATAGATTGGTGCCGACGTTGCCAACCTGGCTCAAGACCTACCTAGAGGCTAGACTCAAGAGCCTGCACCATGCTGCGATGAATTATTGTAGCTGCTGCACGGTTGACGGTGCGGCGAAGCCAGTATGGCTGACCATTTCGTAGACATGATGCTAGGTTTTGTTGCTGGATAAAACGTAGTATTTAAAATAATCAGTGGAAGCGCATAGCAAATTTAGAGCCGATAGCGACTAGCCCTGCTTTGGGGGGATTTTGCTTGCCTTGGCGTGAAATGCGAACCTGTCGGCTAACGGAAGATTGAACATGGCCAGCAACACTAGGAAAGAGTCTAGTGCAGGAGCGTCCGCCGCAGGCAGACCTAAAGGTATATTAGCGTGGCTCCTGCCACAACGTCCACTTTCTCGGCCACGGTCTTCGTCGGAGCCACGATCACCATCTCCATCATCTCATTCATCTGGTAAAGCTGGCCGCAGCCTGCCTGGCGATGCCATGCCCCAAGCAGTGCCTGATCCGACGCCATGGTCAGGGGATCTACAGCCGCCTGGGAATCTGAGTAATGTCGAAGCTAGCCTCAATTCTGAATCTCACGAGAAGAATAGCGGGACAAGCTCTGGGTCGTCTCACTCACGTCCGCATTCTGACGATATTGCTCGAAATTCAGGTCATGGAAAGCATCTCCGTAGCTCAACTGAATCTTAAAGCAGCGACTCTACAAGCAGCAGCTCTTCAAGCAGTGATGCAGAAAGCTCGCAGCGGCCATCAAAGCGCAGGAAGGAGGACATTTTATGTAGTGCCTCAAGTCAAGCAGGAGTTTATAGAGTTTTCAACCTAGTAATCCTACATAGCACTTGCCAGTTGCCCGGCCAATGGCCAGTTGGCCATGCCCTCGAGTTTTGGCCCATATGGCATGTGTGACTTCACTTCATCACTTGTTACGGCGTCATCTAAATTTATTATTGTTGCTGTTAATTTAATGGTTTGACGGTCCTCAATCCTATCGTGCACATTGGATATCGCCACTGTGCCTATGAAGGGAGTGAAGGCTGTAAATACAGTAGTAAGGGCTGTCAGGCCATAAGCCGGTGAGGCATAATTGCCTTATCAGTGCCTGCCATTATTAATCCACGTCCCACCTAACATCCCACCTAACAATGCCTATATAATGGTATAGCAACCCCCCCCCCCATTCCCCAATACAAAGCCGACCTAGGCTAAGCACTCAATGGTGTGCATAACACATCTTGCTTGCAACACAGCTATGTTGAAAGGTGCGACCACGGGATTTTGGTGGCTGAGGTCACATTGACCGCAGGATTTTGGGAGCCGTGGTCACACGCGACCGCAGCCCAAAAACCCTTTGCAGAAACACTGGAATGATCAAAATGATAAACGACGATTTCGACAAGACAACGAAGTGATAAAAGACAATGTCGACAGTATGATAAAATCAACAAAAGACAATTTCAAAAATATGATCAAATCGATCTTTAAAAAAATGACAATATGATCAAATCGATCGAAAACAATGTCGACAATAAATCGATCGAAAACAATTTTGACGATATGATCAGATCGATCAAAAACAATGTCAACAATATGATCAACTTGATCAAAAACAATGTCAACAATACGATCAAATCCATAAAAAAACAATCTAAACAGTATGATGAATTCAAAAAGAACAAATGACGACAATATGATCAAATGATTTGAAAAACGGTTTCATTGATGAATACTTACCACATAATATCAATGAGGTGGCCATCCGGCAGCGCATCCCCAAGGCATCCCATATGACGCCCCCGTGTTCAACCCTCCCCAACCGAACATGAAACCACCACCGCTGCAATGCTAGGACATACCACAGCGATCACCGGTAGAGCATCCCAACTTGCTTGGATATTGGAGGGGCTATGCGACGTCACCATTGGACGTCTACCACAGGGGGGGAGACGGGCAGAGCATCCCCAAGCCTATTTCCTGGCATCATTCGTGGACTACACAACTTCCTTGCTTGACACATGCCACAGTCGCCACCTGGTAGATGAACCCCATGCTAGCCTCCTGAATCATTCAATCCTGAATCATTCAATCATGTTAGTACATACCACAGTAGCCATCTGGTAGAGCATGCCAAGCCCCAGCTCGACCGCCTCTTGGTACATGGTCGCGTTGTACAGCCGCAGCACAAAGAGTGCGGTGCCCATGACAGAGAACGCTAGCAGTAGCTGCACAGAGACACCACGCATGCATGGGCCATACGTACGCAGGTTTGATAAGTGAATTGTTACACGTGCGACACGCACCCCGTGGCAAGAGTCAGGGTTCGGCCAACTATGACCGCGAACACGGCGGCAACTGATGGGGAAATTATTACATTAGTATTAGTATTAGTATTAGTATTAGTATTAGTATTAGTATCAGTATTAGTATTAGTATTAGTATTAGTATTAGTATTAGTATTAGTATTAGTATTAGTATTAGTATTAGTATTAGTGATTAGTGATTAGTGCTAGTGCTAGTGCTAGTGCCAGTGCCAGTGCCAGTGCCAGTGCCAGTGCCAGTGCCAGTGCCAGTGCCAGTGCCAGTGCCAATGCCAGTGCCAGTGCCAGTGCCAGTGCCAGTGCCAGTGCCAGTGCCAGTGCCAGTGCCAGTGCCAGTGCCAGTGCCAGTGCCAGTGCCAGTGCCAGTGCCAGTGCCAGTGCCAGTGCCAGTGCCAGTGCCAGTGCCAGTGCCAGTGCCAGTGCCAGTGCTAGTGCTAGTGCTAGTGCTAGTGCTAGGTTAGTGTTAGTGTTAGTGTTAGTGTTAGTATGACAGTCCTTCCCGCGTTAAGTTACGATCGCCGCCATATTCTGGGCGTCGTAACTTAACGCGGGAACGTAACTTAACGGTAAAATTAGGCTAGCAGCCCACCCCCCTCTAGTCTGACGGATTTCTACACGGCATTCAACAGCTCTCGTCGACTCAAAGTACGGGATTTCGTACCAGATTCTGGATGCAGCGAGGTGCTTGGGTGATAGGCTGATAGCATCGTTGGCAGCTGCGAGTTTGCTTGTTCACCTCAGTTCAGTTCCGGCTGAGCAGTTCATCCTGTAGCCGGGCGCTTGCTATCTTCTATGTTCCGGGAATGATCCAGGTTCCCTGTTCCCTGCCGAGCTCGGCCTAATTGCCACTAATTAACTGGAGCCGCATTCAGCATGGTATTTTGCCTCCTAAAACGTCACAATCATAGTTAGATACAGTCGTCTCACTTAGCTATTAGCACAGCGGGTTCCATAGTCCGGAGTCCGGGCGACCCTAATTTGGCCAAAAATGGCATCCTCCGCGGCCAAAAGCAGCCTGACACCTGCAGTTTGGCTCGATCCCGCGGTAATTTACGATGGTACTCAGGCTTAATTTACGGTCGCCGTCCACCGGCGTCACCATTAACGCAGGAACGCACCCTTAATAATCGTAACTTAACACAACAATGGGAGGAGGAGGAGTAGCAGGAGGAGGAGGAGGAGGAGGAGGAGGAGGAGGAGGAGGAGGAGGAGGAGGAGGAGGAGGAGGAGGAGGAGGAGGAGGAGGAGGAGGAGGAGGAGGAGGAGGAGAGGAGGAGGAGGAGGAGGAGGAGGAGGAGGAGGAGGAGGAGGAGGAGGAGTAGGAGGACTATGAGTACTAGTATTCGTCGTCGTTGTTGTTGTTGTCGTCATCGTAGTAGTAGTACTAGTTGTACTAGTAGTAGTAGTAAGTAGTGCTAGTAGTAGTAGTAGTAGTAGTAGTAGTAGTAGTAGTAGTAGTAGTAGTAGTAGTAGTAGTAGTAGTAGTAATAGTAGTAGTAGTAGTAGTGATATTAGTAGTATGAGTATTGTTATTAGTTATGTTATTATTACTATTATTATTTAAAAACCTTGCTTTCAATGGTGGTCGCGCATTTGGTGCTATGTCTACGCGGCATCCTCAATCCTAGCTCTCGTGCAAATTGGGTTCAAGAAAGCTGCAATCATAATTAATTACAGGCTCCCAAAGAGCAGGGCATAGGCTCATGATAAAGGCACATTAGAGAGGCAAAGCTAATTGGTTTAGAGATTGTGAAAACGTCATGCTTGAAAAGGGTTAGAAGATAGGGTTGGAAAGGCAATTAAGGATGATGAGTGAGAGAAACGAGGCTGGCCGAGCAAGAAAATACCAGCCAGTGGTGTCTACGCAGCTGGTGCCTGGAACGCAAAGCCTGCAACGCAAAACCATTGTGAAATTGTCCCTGTGAATGCTGCAAATGCCGGAGCATCCCCAAACAAAGCAGGAAGAATTTCGATACAGGCCCTTTTCCCCACAGATTACCACACATTGCCACCCGATCGTCCCCAAAACGGGGTCCCCCGCCCCCATGGCGCCCCCTTTGGCCCCGCCTTGCTTTACTTGACAACACGAGTGCCATCTGTTTCTGAACAACAACAACAACACCCCCTATCTGTACACATGTGCTATGCACCACCACGGAATCCACTTGTGTCCTGAAGGTGAGGTACGCCTCTATCCCCTCTTCCCCCCTCGCTTACTCACCACAAGGGCCACACGTGTCCAAAAAGCAAGGTTCCTGTGGCGGTGCGCAAAGCTATACGTGGACAAGGAGCTCGGGCTGCGAAGAACCGCCTTGCTGATTATGGCATGTTCGTATGCGCCCCCGTGGCCATTGCGCAGAAGATCCGCAGCGTCCGTCAGGTGCCACACAGGGGTGCTCACGCCGCCCATGTCGGCCCCGCTCGATACTTTCTTGAGCAGGCGCTCAGGAGACGCGCCTGTACTGGCCCCTAATTCAACATCGGGTGTCTCTGGGCCATCGGCGCTGTGGGCCGAGACATTGGCCCCCCAGGCAATGCTGGGCTGAAGCTCGTAGGACACGGAGGGCGACCTGCTGCCTTTGGACGCCACGTCATGGGGGCCTTTCGAACCCATGCAGGACGGGAGGCCGCGAGGCGGCCGCTACCGGCAGCCGCCCTGCGCGGCCACAGGAAGACACGAGAGGCAAAAGGGGCGATGTCCGTCAAGCAAGGCAACTCTGCAAGACCTTTTAAGCAAGACCTTGACGCAAAAGGTGCGCAGACAAACCGGGCATTCTGGTGAAACGTATTATATCCTAGGTATGGAGAAGACAAGCAGCGCATGAAAATTCGGCAAAATTGGCGGGCGGGGAGAGGCGTAAGGGGAGCGATGGGGCAAACGGGGTAGCTCGGCAACGCAGGCAAAAATAGACGCCGGAAGGCCAAGTCTGCTCACAAAATTGCCTCGCTGGTCTATCGAAAAAGGAAGAAAAGTAGGGGAACCAATTATTCTATTTGAAAGGACGGAGACGATGAGGGGTTGCCTGGTGCCGCAAGTAACGGAGAAAATAATTCGCGCGTAAAATAAATAATAACAATTATAATAATATATGCGGGCGGGAAATGCGCATGTAAGAGAAGGAGTGCCTGCTTTACAAAGCAATGAGCTAAAAAAAGCTCTCGGCAAGTACTGCCTGGCGAACAGGCCGAAAGCTTCAATACTCACGACACCATTCCCGCAAGTTTCCGAGCGCAAACCTACAAGGTCGCGCTACATTTTACAAAAAAAATTCCCGCTAGGTCAGTAGATTATGCCATCGACGTACCTTTACTTGGAAGAGAAAGAAATAGCACTGGGCTTGGTAACCACTAAATACAATGTCTGTCACCGCCATTCACGCAACTATAAGACGGTATTCTCAACCCATAGCGAAAACATCATGATATGTGGCGGTAATAACTATCATATCCGCACATTGTCAGTCTGCCATAGCGGCAGTGCGCAATGTTTAGACGTCTGCGAAATGCGATTGTTTAACGCTGCGTTCACGGCACGGGCCGTAGGTAATTTGCTTGCCCCATTTTTCCGGGCTTCGGCACTGCCCAGTTCGGCATGCCCAAGATTCACCGCAGGGCACAGCGGTTCTGAACAACTCCGTCCGCACTACTGTAGAGCTGTAATTAGCAGGAATATAGCTCAACGTGGCGTCTTGTGGTTGCCCTAAAGATCACCACGAGAATTGGCCCGTGTGCGCGTGATAGAAACACAAACGGTGTCTCTGACAAGAGAATGTCACAAATTCCTCCCGTAGTAATCAGAGGTGACGCCACACTGGCCAGTCAGGGCCGACCTCAAAAGATGCTATGGCGGCAGCACACGCCCATGGGATGACCAGGTTACTCCAGCTGGAACGCGCGAGGGATGGAAAGGTGGCCACGCACTGCGCCGTACCGCACCTTCAGCGGGTGCTGATTGCTGAATTCTTCGTCACACGTGGTGCAGCGGCGGGTGGAATTGTTTTCAGCCATGTTGTTGTTGTTGGTTGTTGGTTGTTGATTGACCGCCCCGCATGGCAGCAGAGATTTCAGCCAATGAATTTGACTGACATCACGCTGAACTTGCAGTAATGCAGTTGGCGCCGCTCTCTGAGCTTTAATTTTATTTGTTCTCTTGGACTGGTCTAGGATGCCTTCGGTTCAGGACCATATTTTTCAGACTGATGATCTGGATGCGCATCCAGACTCACCCAAGCCTATTGGCGCGGTACTCCAAGCAGGTCCGTAGCCTGCATACAAGGCTCGCCTGTCGGCCTGTGGACCTGCGGGCGCGTAAATTACAGTAGTCAGGCGCCGTAAGTGCAAGACAGCAGACCCCCGGCAGCCATGGCGGGAGAAACATTCCGGATATTGACGGGGGCGGCATGGACATTTACCTAAACGTAGGTTGACGTTTCAATACCTTGTTTCTAAGCACGCAAGTTAGCGTTAATTTCAATCTGATAGATAAGGCATTTTATCATGGATTTTCTCCAGAGCTTGACAGTGTTTGTCGTGGAAGCCTGGTCCTATCCAGTAAATCAAGTGTCGGCATTACTATCGATTGTTCCTTTGGATTGCTGCATTTGCCAATTGAGCTTCACTTCGAAGAGTGATATTGCCTTGTTATGTTGCCAGGCGGAGTAAATGTCGCCAGGCGAGTGACCGTCGACTGTGCTCGCCATCACCTTGCAACAGTTGTAAGTACATGCAACTGGCGAGCGGGGTTGCTGGTGTTCTTTTCTTTCCTGCGAGCTGTCTTGGTTCTTCAGCGTTGTGCATTGTTTCTCGATGCATTTAGGAGCGCGCATACAAGCGGGCTTGCTTTCTTTGGGTCAGGTCCAGATGGTGCGTTGTCGATCGAGGGAGCCCATCATAATTATTATTATTATTTTATTTTTATTTTAAGCAGGCGTGCTTGTTGGGTATGGTTATATACTTGTGGTTATATACTTCATACTCATGGCTATATACTTTATAGTATTGTTCGCTGCCGAGCAGCCATGGCTGTCATGGCTGTCATGGCTGTCATGGCTGTCATGGCTGTCATGGCTGTCATGGCTGTCATGGCTGTCATGGCTGTCATGGCTGTCATGGCTGTCATGGCTGTCATGGCTGTCATGGCTGTCATGGCTGTCATGGCTGTCATGGCTGTCATGGCTGTCATGGCTGTCATGGCTGTCATGGCTGTCATGGCTGTCATGGCTGTCATGGCTGTCATGGCTGTCATGGCTGTCATGGCTGTCATGGCTGTCATGGCTGTCATGGCTGTCATGGCTGTCATGGCTGTCATGGCTGTCATGGCTGTCATGGCTGTCATGGCTGTCATGGCTGTCATGGCTGTCATGGCTGTCATGGCTGTCATGGCTGTCATGGCTGTCATGGCTGTCATGGCTGTCATGGCTGTCATGGCTGTCATGGCTGTCATGGCTGTCATGGCTGTCATGGCTGTCATGGCTGTCATGGCTGTCATGGCTGTCATGGCTGTCATGGCTGTCATGGCTGTCATGGCTGTCATGGCTGTCATGGCTGTCATGGCTGTCATGGCTGTCATGGCTGTCATGGCTGTCATGGCTGTCATGGCTGTCATGGCTGTCATGGCTGTCATGGCTGTCATGGCTGTCATGGCTGTCATGGCTGTCATGGCTGTCATGGCTGTCATGGCTGTCATGGCTGTCATGGCTGTCATGGCTGTCATGGCTGTCATGGCTGTCATGGCTGTCATGGCTGTCATGGCTGTCATGGCTGTCATGGCTGTCATGGCTGTCATGGCTGTCATGGCTGTCATGGCTGTCATGGCTGTCATGGCTGTCATGGCTGTCATGGCTGTCATGGCTGTCATGGCTGTCATGGCTGTCATGGCTGTCATGGCTGTCATGGCTGTCATGGCTGTCATGGCTGTCATGGCTGTCATGGCTGTCATGGCTGTCATGGCTGTCATGGCTGTCATGGCTGCGATGGCTGTCATGGCTGTCATGGCTGCCATGGCTGCCATGGCTGTCATGGCTGTCATGGCTGTCATGGCTGTCATGGCTGTCATGGCTGTCATGGCTGCCATGGCTGTCATGGCTGTCATGGCTATCATGACTGCCATTGTTGTCGCCGCTGTCGTTGCATGCATTCAGTACTGCCTAGGTGTCTTGCATCGCTGACTTTTGTGCCTGTTTGCATCTCTGGGTTATTAACATAGCTGTATTGCTTGCATTGGTGGCTGTCTGTGATTGTTTGCCTTGTTGGTGCATGTGGTGATGGAACACATGGGCCTCTGTTGAGAGGTCACGTAGCACTGACAGTGCTGTACACAATGTGTGGCAATTTTTGGCAGGTCGCCACCTTCCATCGTCTGAGTGGGCCCCACCCGCAATCAGCCTCAACTAGATATCTAGGTACTGGGAGATTGGGGATGTGATATCCTCTTTGTGGTAAGTGCTCGCTGTGCTTGCTGCATGTGTGATGGCTAGTGTTGGCATGTTGCTGGCTGGCTTGCTTTCTGGCTTTCTTGCATGCATCATGTGCATCTCTTGCGTTGCTGATGTGAACAGAGGGGTCTGGGCTACATGCGGTTTGCAAGTGCTGCTATCTGCTTCAGGAGGGGGGACATCCAGCCAAAACAGCACACTCCACCGTGTGTCCGGCGCGGCACCTCCGGACGTGGAGCTAGCACCCAAATCGGGGAAAAATGTGTCCGGCGGCAGAATTTTGGCGACGGAGTGTACTGCTGTCGAAATTTTTAGGGCGGCACGAAGGAAAATTTTCAGGAGCTAACTCCTCCCGCCGGTCCGGCGCCATTTAGGAAAGGAGTGCGCTCTGGTGATCCCGCTAGCTCGGTCCGGCGTTTGATTTTGAGTTGAGTTGAGTTGAGTTGAGTTGAGTTGAGTTGAGTTGAGTTGAGTTGAGTTGAGTTGAGTTGAGTTGAGTTGAGTTGAGTTGAGTTGAGTTGAGTTGAGTTGAGTTGAGTTGAGTTGAGTTGAGTTGAGTTGAGTTGAGTTGAGTTGAGTTGAGTTGAGTTGAGTTGAGTTGAGTTGAGTTGAGTTGAGTTGAGTTGAGTTGAGTTGAGTTGAGTTGAGTTGAGTTGAGTTGAGTTGAGTTGAGTTGAGTTGAGTTGAGTTGAGTTGAGTTGAGTTGAGTTGAGTTGAGTTGAGTTGAGTTGAGTTGAGTTGAGTTGAGTTGAGTTGAGTTGAGTTGAGTTGAGTTGAGTTGAGTTGAGTTGAGTTGAGTTGAGTTGAGTTGAGTTGAGTTGCGTTGCGTTGCGTTGCGTTGCGTTGCGTTGCGTTGCGTTGCGTTGCGTTGCGTTGCGTTGCGTTGCGTTGCGTTGCGTTGCGTTGCGTTGCGTTGCGTTGCGTTGCGTTGCGTTGCGTTGCGTTGCGTTGCGTTGCGTTGCGTTGCGTTGCGTTGCGTTGCGTTGCGTTGCGTTGCGTTGCGTTGCGTTGCGTTGCGTTGCGTTGCGTTGCGTTGCGTTGCGTTGCGTTGCGTTGCGTTGCGTTGCGTTGCGTTGCGTTGCGTTGCGTTGCGTTGCGTTGCGTTGCGTTGCGTTGCGTTGCGTTGCGTTGCGTTGCGTTGCGTTGCGTTGCGTTGCGTTGCGTTGCGTTGCGTTGCGTTGCGTTGCGTTGCGTTGCGTTGCGTTGCGTTGCGTTGCGTTGCGTTGCGTTGCGTTGCGTTGCGTTGCGTTGCGTTGCGTTGCGTTGCGTTGCGTTGCGTTGCGTTGCGTTGCGTTGCGTTGCGTTGCGTTGCGTTGCGTTGCGTTGCGTTGCGTTGCGTTGCGTTGCGTTGCGTTGCGTTGCGTTGCGTTGCGTTGCGTTGCGTTGCGTTGCGTTGCGTTGCGTTGCGTTGCGTTGCGTTGCGTTGCGTTGCGTTGCGTTGCGTTGCGTTGCGTTGCGTTGCGTTGCGTTGCGTTGCGTTGCGTTGCGTTGCGTTGCGTTGCGTTGCGTTGCGTTGCGTTGCGTTGCGTTGCGTTGCGTTGCGTTGCGTTGCGTTGCGTTGCGTTGCGTTGCGTTGCGTTGCGTTGCGTTGCGTTGCGTTGCGTTGCGTTGCGTTGCGTTGCGTTGCGTTGCGTTGCGTTGCGTTGCGTTGCGTTGCGTTGCGTTGCGTTGCGTTGCGTTGCGTTGCGTTGCGTTGCGTTGCGTTGCGTTGCGTTGCGTTGCGTTGCGTTGCGTTGCGTTGCGTTGCGTTGCGTTGCGTTGCGTTGCGTTGCGTTGCGTTGCGTTGCGTTGCGTTGCGTTGCGTTGCGTTGCGTTGCGTTGCGTTGCGTTGCGTTGCGTTGCGTTGCGTTGCGTTGCGTTGCGTTGCGTTGCGTTGCGTTGCGTTGCGTTGCGTTGCGTTGCGTTGCGTTGCGTTGCGTTGCGTTGCGTTGCGTTGCGTTGCGTTGCGTTGCGTTGCGTTGCGTTGCGTTGCGTTGCGTTGCGTTGCGTTGCGTTGCGTTGCGTTGCGTTGCGTTGCGTTGCGTTGCGTTGCGTTGCGTTGCGTTGCGTTGCGTTGCGTTGCGTTGCGTTGCGTTGCGTTGCGTTGCGTTGCGTTGCGTTGCGTTGCGTTGCGTTGCGTTGCGTTGCGTTGCGTTGCGTTGCGTTGCGTTGCGTTGCGTTGCGTTGCGTTGCGTTGCGTTGCGTTGCGTTGCGTTGCGTTGCGTTGCGTTGCGTTGCGTTGCGTTGCGTTGCGTTGCGTTGCGTTGCGTTGCGTTGCGTTGCGTTGCGTTGCGTTGCGTTGCGTTGCGTTGCGTTGCGTTGCGTTGCGTTGCGTTGCGTTGCGTTGCGTTGCGTTGCGTTGCGTTGCGTTGCGTTGCGTTGCGTTGCGTTGCGTTGCGTTGCGTTGCGTTGCGTTGCGTTGCGTTGCGTTGCGTTGCGTTGCGTTGCGTTGCGTTGCGTTGCGTTGCGTTGCGTTGCGTTGCGTTGCGTTGCGTTGCGTTGCGTTGCGTTGCGTTGCGTTGCGTTGCGTTGCGTTGCGTTGCGTTGCGTTGCGTTGCGTTGCGTTGCGTTGCGTTGCGTTGCGTTGCGTTGCGTTGCGTTGCGTTGCGTTGCGTTGCGTTGCGTTGCGTTGCGTTGCGTTGCGTTGCGTTGCGTTGCGTTGCGTTGCGTTGCGTTGCGTTGCGTTGCGTTGCGTTGCGTTGCGTTGCGTTGCGTTGCGTTGCGTTGCGTTGCGTTGCGTTGCGTTGCGTTGCGTTGCGTTGCGTTGCGTTGCGTTGCGTTGCGTTGCGTTGCGTTGCGTTGCGTTGCGTTGCGTTGCGTTGCGTTGCGTTGCGTTGCGTTGCGTTGCGTTGCGTTGCGTTGCGTTGCGTTGCGTTGCGTTGCGTTGCGTTGCGTTGCGTTGCGTTGCGTTGCGTTGCGTTGCGTTGCGTTGCGTTGCGTTGCGTTGCGTTGCGTTGCGTTGCGTTGCGTTGCGTTGCGTTGCGTTGCGTTGCGTTGCGTTGCGTTGCGTTGCGTTGCGTTGCGTTGCGTTGCGTTGCGTTGCGTTGCGTTGCGTTGCGTTGCGTTGCGTTGCGTTGCGTTGCGTTGCGTTGCGTTGCGTTGCGTTGCGTTGCGTTGCGTTGCGTTGCGTTGCGTTGCGTTGCGTTGCGTTGCGTTGCGTTGCGTTGCGTTGCGTTGCGTTGCGTTGCGTTGCGTTGCGTTGCGTTGCGTTGCGTTGCGTTGCGTTGCGTTGCGTTGCGTTGCGTTGCGTTGCGTTGCGTTGCGTTGCGTTGCGTTGCGTTGCGTTGCGTTGCGTTGCGTTGCGTTGCGTTGCGTTGCGTTGCGTTGCGTTGCGTTGCGTTGCGTTGCGTTGCGTTGCGTTGCGTTGCGTTGCGTTGCGTTGCGTTGCGTTGCGTTGCGTTGCGTTGCGTTGCGTTGCGTTGCGTTGCGTTGCGTTGCGTTGCGTTGCGTTGCGTTGCGTTGCGTTGCGTTGCGTTGCGTTGCGTTGCGTTGCGTTGCGTTGCGTTGCGTTGCGTTGCGTTGCGTTGCGTTGCGTTGCGTTGCGTTGCGTTGCGTTGCGTTGCGTTGCGTTGCGTTGCGTTGCGTTGCGTTGCGTTGCGTTGCGTTGCGTTGCGTTGCGTTGCGTTGCGTTGCGTTGCGTTGCGTTGCGTTGCGTTGCGTTGCGTTGCGTTGCGTTGCGTTGCGTTGCGTTGCGTTGCGTTGCGTTGCGTTGCGTTGCGTTGCGTTGCGTTGCGTTGCGTTGCGTTGCGTTGCGTTGCGTTGCGTTGCGTTGCGTTGCGTTGCGTTGCGTTGCGTTGCGTTGCGTTGCGTTGCGTTGCGTTGCGTTGCGTTGCGTTGCGTTGCGTTGCGTTGCGTTGCGTTGCGTTGCGTTGCGTTGCGTTGCGTTGCGTTGCGTTGCGTTGCGTTGCGTTGCGTTGCGTTGCGTTGCGTTGCGTTGCGTTGCGTTGCGTTGCGTTGCGTTGCGTTGCGTTGCGTTGCGTTGCGTTGCGTTGCGTTGCGTTGCGTTGCGTTGCGTTGCGTTGCGTTGCGTTGCGTTGCGTTGCGTTGCGTTGCGTTGCGTTGCGTTGCGTTGCGTTGCGTTGCGTTGCGTTGCGTTGCGTTGCGTTGCGTTGCGTTGCGTTGCGTTGCGTTGCGTTGCGTTGCGTTGCGTTGCGTTGCGTTGCGTTGCGTTGCGTTGCGTTGCGTTGCGTTGCGTTGCGTTGCGTTGCGTTGCGTTGCGTTGCGTTGCGTTGCGTTGCGTTGCGTTGCGTTGCGTTGCGTTGCGTTGCGTTGCGTTGCGTTGCGTTGCGTTGCGTTGCGTTGCGTTGCGTTGCGTTGCGTTGCGTTGCGTTGCGTTGCGTTGCGTTGCGTTGCGTTGCGTTGCGTTGCGTTGCGTTGCGTTGCGTTGCGTTGCGTTGCGTTGCGTTGCGTTGCGTTGCGTTGCGTTGCGTTGCGTTGCGTTGCGTTGCGTTGCGTTGCGTTGCGTTGCGTTGCGTTGCGTTGCGTTGCGTTGCGTTGCGTTGCGTTGCGTTGCGTTGCGTTGCGTTGCGTTGCGTTGCGTTGCGTTGCGTTGCGTTGCGTTGCGTTGCGTTGCGTTGCGTTGCGTTGCGTTGCGTTGCGTTGCGTTGCGTTGCGTTGCGTTGCGTTGCGTTGCGTTGCGTTGCGTTGCGTTGCGTTGCGTTGCGTTGCGTTGCGTTGCGTTGCGTTGCGTTGCGTTGCGTTGCGTTGCGTTGCGTTGCGTTGCGTTGCGTTGCGTTGCGTTGCGTTGCGTTGCGTTGCGTTGCGTTGCGTTGCGTTGCGTTGCGTTGCGTTGCGTTGCGTTGCGTTGCGTTGCGTTGCGTTGCGTTGCGTTGCGTTGCGTTGCGTTGCGTTGCGTTGCGTTGCGTTGCGTTGCGTTGCGTTGCGTTGCGTTGCGTTGCGTTGCGTTGCGTTGCGTTGCGTTGCGTTGCGTTGCGTTGCGTTGCGTTGCGTTGCGTTGCGTTGCGTTGCGTTGCGTTGCGTTGCGTTGCGTTGCGTTGCGTTGCGTTGCGTTGCGTTGCGTTGCGTTGCGTTGCGTTGCGTTGCGTTGCGTTGCGTTGCGTTGCGTTGCGTTGCGTTGCGTTGCGTTGCGTTGCGTTGCGTTGCGTTGCGTTGCGTTGCGTTGCGTTGCGTTGCGTTGCGTTGCGTTGCGTTGCGTTGCGTTGCGTTGCGTTGCGTTGCGTTGCGTTGCGTTGCGTTGCGTTGCGTTGCGTTGCGTTGCGTTGCGTTGCGTTGCGTTGCGTTGCGTTGCGTTGCGTTGCGTTGCGTTGCGTTGCGTTGCGTTGCGTTGCGTTGCGTTGCGTTGCGTTGCGTTGCGTTGCGTTGCGTTGCGTTGCGTTGCGTTGCGTTGCGTTGCGTTGCGTTGCGTTGCGTTGCGTTGCGTTGCGTTGCGTTGCGTTGCGTTGCGTTGCGTTGCGTTGCGTTGCGTTGCGTTGCGTTGCGTTGCGTTGCGTTGCGTTGCGTTGCGTTGCGTTGCGTTGCGTTGCGTTGCGTTGCGTTGCGTTGCGTTGCGTTGCGTTGCGTTGCGTTGCGTTGCGTTGCGTTGCGTTGCGTTGCGTTGCGTTGCGTTGCGTTGCGTTGCGTTGCGTTGCGTTGCGTTGCGTTGAGTTGAGTTGAGTTGAGTTGAGTTGAGTTGAGTTGAGTTGAGTTGAGTTGAGTTGAGTTGAGCTGAGTTTATTCCCGCGCCGGTGAACCGACAGGGTTATTAATAGTGGATCCAACGGCTGGTCCACTGGGATTTTTAAGTGCAGGAGTCCGCTTTGGCCCTGCTGTACTCACAACTTACGCTGAGAACTTACCAAGTATTGGTTGATTCTAGGAAGACGTATCAACTTTCAGTCAGGCGTCAGGTTGTTGTTGATTATTCTGACAACGGACCTGGCGTAAGGCAATAGGCATCGAATTTCCGCCGGCTTGACGTCATTCTTGAGTTGCAGACCACCATTGCACCAACAACCAGCCTGAAGCCGGAGCACTGCAGTACAAAATGTTTCATCATCATTGAACTGCTCCTACTTGGAGACTATGCCAATATTATCGAGCTTACTAAGAGCTTCTACTAAGAGATGCTACAAAAAGTGCCACGTGTCGTACAAGCCACGTAGCACGTAGGACACTCCCAAAGTTGCCGTTTTCGATCCGGCGCAGCCTTTTGGCTGACAGAGCGCACTCAGCCATTTTTCACTTTGGCTGGCGCCGGGCGGCGCGGTAGGCCAAACCAGGGAGTACGCTCTTGTACGATTTTAGGGGGGGGTGTCCCCCCTCCTTATGCTTCCGCTGCTGCTATCTGCTACCTTGGCCAGAGCTAAGCTGATGGTGTTGGCCGCCAACAACTGGCTAAGGGCGAGCAGAGCATTTTCAATGCCACATGAGCTGCCTACCTCAATCATGAACTTGCTGGATGCATTGGGGTGTTACCCATGTGGTTCACTCTTGTTGGAATAATACCGCGTATCTGTAGCTTTCTCGCACTCTACCTGTGTATACAACTTCCATTACAACCCCAAATGACAGGCTTTTTTGTTGTATTCTTGTACTTGATGCTGCAAGTATATAGGCCCCACCGTCTAGGTCATCTAGTCGCTCTACACGTAAGCCAGCCATAATGTCAATGCACAAGGCTACAGGTGGGTGGGTGGGTGGGTGGGTGGGTGGGTGGGTGGGTGGGTGGGTGGGTGGGTGGGTGGGTGGGTGGGTGGGTGGGTGGGTGGGTGGGTGGGTGGGTGGGTGGGTGGGTGGGTGGGTGGGTGGGTGGGTGGGTGGGTGGGTGGGTGGGTGGGTGGGTGGGTGGGTGAGGGGGGGGGGGGGGGGCGGTAGGACCCCCCCACACTCATAAATCGTCGGGGTGGGGGGTTCGGACACCCCTTTCCCCCCCCAGGCCAATGGAACCCCCCGGGGTCGGGGCGATATCTCCGAGATCGTTTAGCGTGTCGAATTGCAGCTGTGGCATGCCTTAGGCATGAAGGAGTAAGGGGGTCTCTGCCCTTTCTCCTGTTGTGCACACGCAGGGATTAAAAGCACTTCAGTGCTCCGTGACTCCCCAACGGGAGCACGAGTTCAATTAAATAATAAATCAAACCGTGAGTAGGTGCTTAGACCGCCCCTAACTGAGGTGAAATGTGCCACCATAAGGCGTGGGGTTAAAAACTTAAGCGTGCTGAGGCTGGTAGCTGCCAGCGGCGAACACAGAAGGCCAACGCCACCTTGGCCTGGCGTCCCACTACCACCAAAGTAAAAACTTAAAACGCCAACCGCCTGCCAGGCGGTCAGTGAGCACCGTGCCAGGAGGCACCATGCAACGATGCTCCTGCACGCCTATAGCTAGAATACGGACACACGATGTTCAATCAGATTGCAGAAGGCAACAGCTCCTCCACCCGGTAGCTATGGGCGCTATCTGCTAGCAATGTGCGTACGTGGAAAGATGCGAGGGCCAAGGATGCCTGCTGGCCCAACAGGGGAAAAGGAGCAGGGGGGATGGGGGTGGATCTGCAGTGGAAGATGGGGGTGGGGATGGAACGGAGGGGAGGGATCGAGAGATGACCAGTCGAATAGTGCTTTTCATCGCATGGACTGCTTGTCCTGCAGGCGGAAGATGCAAGCCTCAGCCGCCTGCTTTGGGTAGTATTCGGGGGTGATTGCGCAACGCAGAGGCGTAGATAATCTAGCATGTGTTGTGTATTGCGAATCTGACTGCTGAGCTGTCGTTTTAGCCCGAAATACTGGCACCACCGATGATGTGTATCACTCGACTAGGTCGATGCATGGGGGTGGAACGGGTGGGACTTTTTAGAGGCTGTCCCCGAAGCGCCTGTTAGCCGCGAGCCGACGATCAAGAAAGGCTGTCTACTTGCTGGAACCAACAGGGGCGTGACGCTTAAGATTCTTCACACGAGACTCTGCACCCGACCGTGGTGTTAATCTCAACACCGTCATCAAAGAATGAAGCATTGAAAGCGGCCATCCGGCATCAGACGCATCTGCACACGCTTCCCCCCCTCTACGTACCCATTCCTGACCTTCACGACCTCAGCGTGATTCCAAAGCTTGGTCTTCGCCGCCAGCTGGGCAGGGGTGTATAGTCCTCGTCCATGCTGATGCGGGTGGTCTTGAGCATGCGACGGGCTCCAATGACCCATATTTCTTACATCATTCATGGAGGCCATCTGGCCATCCCTGGTGACAAGAACCAGGTCAAGCTGGCCTGGCAGGTGGATGGCCCTCAGGTCAATGACCACCTTGTTGCGCATGCAGCTGCAGCACCCCTAGGAATTGCGGGACCTCGCAGTGCCTGGCCCACCTGGAAGTTCTTGATCAAGAATGAAATTGCGTTCAGCTTGAGCCTTCGCCGACGTCTTGAGCCCGGCCACCTCACCTAGCTTGTAGCATAAGCTATGCGTCAGCCTACCTATGGTATTGCACTGGTTGTATTGCACCCACAGTGTTGCGCCCCGGCATGCACCAGCATGGCATTGCTGTGGAGAGAGCGCTCTGTGGCCTGCCCACTTGCGGCAGTGAGAGAAGCTAGGGCGCCCTCCCTCCTTCTCGCTGTGCATATAGGGTTTCAAGAAGGTTCCTTTACCCTGTATTGGCACCCACGTGACGCAGTCACGTGCTTATTAATTAATCAATTAATTATATTGCGTTGTCGGATTTGTGCCACATTCAGCGGACACCACGGCAGTGGCTGCTGTCTTAGCCGCCTGGGCTACGATGGCATCCATGCAGGTTCTTGCCCGTCACGTGGATCGCTTGCGGGGGAATGCCATGGCCTCCTTCAATTCCATCAAGGTTGCTTGTGTCGCAGCAGATGCAACAGCCGGCATGGACTTTATCTCACCTTGCACTGAGGTGAGTGACCGCTGCATGAGCACGCAGCAGCTCAGCGGGGTCGGCTGCGGTGGCAGGGGTGTCGGCATCGGCCGCGGCGTCGGGTGCGGCAGCGATGGTCGCCATGCATGCAGCGGGTACGTTGCAAAGTTCAGGGCAGCAGGTTAAGAGGCACTCGGGAGGTGCGAACGCTGTCGGGCCGGCCTGGTCCCATTTCCTTCACTCGGCCGGGGAGTTGCCTAGCTGTCACGTACAGCCGCGCCCGTCTTGGCCGGTGGCGAATGGTGGGCGTTGGCGTCGTATCTGGTTTTGAGGATGAACTCCGCGTTGGCGATGATCCGACATCAATTGTGAAAAACGCAGCAAGGTCGTCCGGTAGCAGGCCGAGTGCCGATGCTTAATTGTATATTTCGTTCAGGCTGATGGTGCATGCAGGCTGTAGGGTATCTGGCAGGCGGTTGGCGGTTTAAGTTTTTACTTTGCTGGTAGTGGGACGCCAGGCCAAGGTGGCGTTGGCCTTCTGTGTTCGCCGGTGGCTGCTACCAGCCCCAGCACGCTTAAGTTTTTAACCCCACGCCTTAAGGTGGCACATTTCACCTCAGTTAGGGGCGGTCTAGGCACCACCTCACGGTTAATTAATTAATTATGTAATTAAACTCGTGCTCCCGTTGCAGGGGAGTCACCGAGCACCGAAGTGCTTTTAATCCCTGTGTGTGCACGACAGGAGAAAGGGCAGAGACCCCCTTAAATAATCTCCTTCATCATTGCCAAACAAAGGCATGCCACAGCTGCAATCGGACACGCTCAACGATCCAGCAGGATCTGTGGGTGCAATAAGACCCATGTGAGAATGTCACAACAAGGACCGTGGGCAAGTAATCTGCAATTAGCGTAGCCAGGACGTAGCATGGCTGTACAAGGACTAAGCCAAGGCTAGGGCTGGTTGTGTACCGTGCGTTCTAAAGCGGTGCACGTGACTAGGTATATGGTGGCACATGCAGCAAGGCAACTTTCTAAGCATGGCTGCCGTAGCGGCAGTGACTATACCAATGGATACAAGCTATAGGGCTATTATGCAAGCTATTCTAGCCCGCAGGGGGCGTCCACATCGATCTTGTGGTTGCATGATCATCAGGTTGGCCCCAGACCCCGCCCCTCCAGTACACCTTGGGCTTCTGGGGGTCCTGCTTGTGGCAGAGGTATTCCGTCCACAGGTCGCGTCGCTGCATGAGCACTGCTCAGTGCTGAGCAGGGATCAGGTCGTCGTCCAGCGTCCAGGTGAGCTAGGTCGTGCAACCTCTTGCGGCGAGAGAGGAACTGCTGCTTGTCCTCACGGGAGGGGATTAAAAAAAATTAAATTAAATTAAATTATAACATGCCTCCGTTGGGAGATCATGTAGCACATATTCCATGATGGATGGGGTGGAGGAAGCCGCGTAATCGAACTATCCTAACTCTAAGCTATCTAGTCTAGAAAATCCTAACTACACTACTCATCAAAACGCCGCCTCCGCTTGGGGGGAGGGGGCTTGCCCACAGGGTCGGGCGTGTGCGCCTTGACAATCCTCTTCCACCGCGTCTTGTCCTGCGTGGCAGTCCAGAGACGGGAGAGAGAGTGGATGCGGTGCTCAAACTGCATGGGCTGGGACCACTAGGTCGTCCAGCAACATCTGGATGTAGGTCGTGACAGGTTTCCCTACCCTTTTGGGAATGCCCTCGGGGCCAGGCCAGGTCAGAATGTGGCGCCCTGGCTGTCCAAGCCGCTGGGGGCCGGCCAGACCAAGGGCGGTGTCGACCTGGCTGGTGCGAGCAAGGTGTCCTACAAATGCTATCCTACGCTGCCTAATCTCGTCCGAAATACGAGGCATGCCATGATACAAAGACTCTGATGACGGACGCTCGGAAAACCCTACGTTAAGGACCTGTCGGAGCATCCTGTAAACCGTGCCGTCTAGCCTAGCTGCCAGTTTGGGTGGGAGTGTCCACGCCTCGGCGCCATACGTGAGCACCGTGAGGACAAGGACCTTGAAGAGCATGCGCTTGCGGACCGCCCAGGCACCGTGCTCGCCCAGGCCCTTCGAGCGCCAGTAGGTTTTGAGCGAACGGAGCGTGGCCCAGGCAAGGCCGATGCGGGTGTCCACATCGTCGGCAGTGTCAGGAAGCCAACTCCCCAACAGCTTGAAGCGGTCGCGGAACGGGACCTCCGTCCCGTCGAGCAGGCGCGGCAGCGTTGGGCGACTGGAGGCCCCAATCACCATCGCCTCAGTTTTGACACTACTCTCCAACCCCACCGCCCGCGCCTCCAGGCCCAGACAGTCCAGCCAGGTCTGAATGTGCTCGGGGCGCGCGATGAGGGTGGTGTCATCCGCATAAATCAGGTCGGCTAGGCGGTAACCAGGTCTAACCCCGCCGTGCTCTTTCACGTTAATAAGGATGTCCAAGCCTGGCTCGAACCCCTTAATTGGTATTTGGTTGTCTCATTGATCCTATGAAAAGAGACAATAAACTTGGGGATAAAGTGCTCCGTAGCCTGCCAACCAGCGCATTATTTTATCCTCGTGTGTGGAGTCATTCAGGATCAAAGAGACAACCAACGCAGGCCAGAAATATGGAGAATCTCAATTTGTTCCTACATGGCCCGGATCTAGTGTCTATGCCAGCTTTATTTATTTTTTAATACCAACGCAAGCTGGGTGTTATATAAAATACTTCTTGTACATCGTAGCCAGTAGACACCGCGACAGCCTTACGCGGATCCGCGCTTTACGAAAAGAGATAACACCTTTTACGTTCAGTACAGACATGCAACTGGTCTCAGCCATGCACGGGGCTCGGCGTGCCATGCTTCCACGTTTGTTGTCTCTTTCGTATATACGAAAGCGACAACAAACGTGGAAGCATGGCACGCCGAGCCCCGTGCATGGCTGAGACCAGTTGTCTGAACTGAAACGTAAAAAGCGCGGATCCGCGTAAGGCGCGTGGCTCGATAGCTACTGGCTCAGGACAGGGAGAGAGTGAGAAAGAGGTGAGCATGGTGACGGAGGTTAGTAGTAGCAAAAGAACGGGTAACAGAAATACAAAGTAAAAAACAGGACAAGTATTAGACATGCATGGCATCTTAACCTATGAAAATGCTACGTGGCATCGATGAATCTGAATTGGAGCTCGCACGTTAGTGATCAATTTGTGTCGCTGATGAAGAAAGAGCTTATGCAAGCATGGACCATTGGGTTAAGTCCCAATGCCCACATTTTGGACGCGGCATTAGTTATTTAGAAGACATTACTCAGATTGATTAGTTAAATAATTATGCACGTTTGTTGTCTCTTTTCACACACGTGCTCCCGTTGGGGAGTCACGGAGCACAGAAGTCCTGTTTGTGCCCAGCAAGGGGGAAGTGACTGAGTCCCACCTTCCTTCATGCCACTGGCTGGCGTGCCACAGGTGCATTCGAAGCGCAGCGAAGGGAAGCGAAGCCGGATCGAGCGAAGGGCAGCGAAAAGCGAAGGGCAGCGAAGAGCAGGGCAGGGCAGCGAAGGGCAGCAAAGGGCAGCGAAAAGCGAAGGGCAGCGAAAAGCGAAGGGCAGCGAAAAGCGAAGGGCAGCAAAGGGCAGCAAAGGGCAGCGAAAAGCGAAGGGCAGCGAAAAGCGAAGGGCAGCGAAAAGCGAAGGGCAGCGAAGGGCAGCAAAGGGCAGCGAAAAGCGAAGGGCAGCGAAAAGCGAAGGGCAGCGAAAAGCGAAGGGCAGCGAAAAGCGAAGGGCAGCGAAAAGCGAAGGGCAGCGAAAAGCGAAGGGCAGCGAAAAGCGAAGGGCAGCGAAAAGCGAAGGGCAGCGAAAAGCGAAGGGCAGCGAAAAGCGAAGGGCAGAGAAAAGCGAAGGGCAGCGAAAAGCGAAGGGCAGGGAAAAGCGAAGGGCAGAGAAGGGCAGCGCAGCGAAGCGAAGGGCAACGAGGAGCAGGGCAGGGCAGCGAAGGGCAGCAAGGGCAGCGAAAAGCGAAGGGCAGCGAAAAGCGAGGGGCAGGGAAGCCGGAGCGAAGGGCAGCGAAGGGAAGGGAAGGGAAGGGAAGGGAAGGGAAGGGAAGGGAAGGGAAGGGAAGGGAAGGGAAGGGAAGGGAAGGGAAGGGAAGGGAAGGGAAGGGAAGGGAAGGGAAGGGAAGGGAAGGGAAGGGAAGGGAAGGGAAGGGAAGGGAAGGGAAGGGAAGGGAAGGGAAGGGAAGGGAAGGGAAGGGAAGGGAAGGGAAGGGAAGGGAAGGGAAGGGAAGGGAAGGGAAGGGAAGGGAAGGGAAGGGAAGGGAAGGGAAGGGAAGGGAAGGGAAGGGAAGGGAAGGGAAGGGAAGGGATCAAGGGAAGGGAAGGGAAGGGAAGGGAAGGGAAGGGAAGGGAAGGGAAGGGAAGGAAAGGGAAGGGAAGGGAAGGGAAGGGAAGGGAAGGGAAGGGAAGGGAAGGGAAGGGAAGGGAAGGGAAGGGAAGGGAAGGGAAGGGAAGGGAAGGGAAGGGAAGGGAAGGGAAGGGAAGGGAAGGGAAGGGAAGGGAAGGGAAGGGAAGGGAAGGGAAGGGAAGGGAAGGGAAGGGAAGGGAAGGGAAGGGAAGGGAAGGGAAGGGAAGGGAAGGGAAGGGAAGGGAAGGGAAGGGAAGGGAAGGGAAGGGAAGGGAAGGGAAGGGAAGGGAAGGGAAGGGAAGGGAAGGGAAGGGAAGGGAAGGGAAGGGAAGGGAAGGAGTTGTGAGGGTAAGAATGCCACGAATTCCGCCATGGTTCTTGCAGGAAGTTGCCTTTATTAATAATCAGGAAACACAGACGTAAGTCACGTCACTTCCAAGACTGCACGCAGCACAGACGACAGGGTCGCAGTGCCAAGAGAACGTGCACGCAAGAACTAGCGTCCCGGTGTGACCAAGTCACTCATATAGCTTACTAGGGACGCGTCCAAGTATTCAGCTGCACTGTCACAGCTGAACTGTCAATCAATTGATTACACAGACTCTGGCACGCCTTTGGCGCGCAGATCTATCAATTGTCCATACGGCTAGTCCTGTGGACCTATCCGTACACTAGTCAGCATCAATTGTCTCATAGGTCCTGGCGCGCTACAGTGCGCCTACCTATCAATTGACCATCAAGTCCTGTACAAGTCCTGTCAACGTCCTGCGGACTATCAAAGTGACACTTGTACATCCTGTGTCCGTACGCGCCCACAGTGGCGCGCCGGGTACTGTCGGCACAGCCTAGGAAACGTCATAACTTTTACGTTCCTTAACCAAATGAGGCGTTCAAGGTGCCGTTGGAAAGAGCGTAACAATCTCTATCCATCTAACGTAAATCCTTTACGTTAACTCCAATCCCTTCTTTTCTTTAGGGATCACATCCCCTGCCAGGGACCCTTGAAGTAGCTTGAAATGTCCTTCACTCCAGCTTGAAGCTTGAACAGATGTCTTTAATGGCCATTGCCATTCCCCCAGCCCTTTCTTTTAAGGAACTGGAAAAGAAACAGATCTGCCACAGGGAAAACCATTTCATGAGAAATGGAGAAAACCTATGGAAGTGGCATTACAGAGTACCACCAGATATTAGAAGCACACAAAATTAAATACATACAGGTTAATTCTATGAGGTCTTCTCCAGGAATTAATCCCATCACCTCGGTAGAGCCTCCAGTACAATGACCTTCTGGCGGTGAGTTACATTAATCCCAGATACTAATCCCATAAAACCCAGTACATATTCAATATAAGTACAATAAATCCATGACAATTAAAATACCACTTGACAAAGTAAGGCGTATTACAATAGTTTGCCTGTCATTCTCTCAACAGGGGTCTATTGGCGCCCGTCTTACGGCGCCCGTCTACTTGCCAGATGGTAAACTGCCACAGCAAACAAATGACAAAATGAAACACATAGGCAACAATTAAATCCTGCCCTGGGGAACTAGGGAAGTCTGAACAGGCAAACACCTGAACAGGCCAGCTTGTAGAAACATAATACCAGGGAATCGAACCCCGCCCTATAAACCCCAGAATAAAGGTTCCCAGACCATTGTGAGAAGTATGTACAAATATACATTTCTTTTAAAATAGAATACATGGTCTGTAATGGACCTGTCAACCTTGTGTAGTCAACAGCATGAACCCCAGCCAAAACCTGGCTGTATCCTGATTAAAATCAGAGTGAGTGTACCATGGTCCATGAGCCTTAGTACAGACTAAAATACAGGTATTATGCCAGTCACAATGCTGACACTACCACACAATCTGCTCTCCAATGCCCTATAACCATGCACCAGCTTAGACAGCTTGCTGAGATGGGTCCATCAGAGACTGAAGAACCTTGTATTGCACTGCTGCCTTCTGCACTAGCTTGGTCAAAGCATCAGCAGGATTGTCAACCCCAGGGATATGCTCAATATTGGCCAAGGAGGACAACTCCTTAAGAAGGAGATAATCCAAGTCCCTACTTCTGGCCATCTGCCTGTGCACAAACTGCACCATCCCCATGGAGTCTGTTTTTAGAAGAGTGGTAACCTGAAGTGGCCAAGGAGTGTTAGAAGTCATCTGATGAAGCAACTCCTTCAGATAAAGGCTTGTGTGAATGCCTTCACAAATAGCCCTGCATTCTGCCACATCACTGCTGACAGCCACCCGTTTGTGCAGGCGACTAAACCAGCTCACCAAACTCCCCAGGCCTTCCTGTCTGAGCACAAAGAGCCCTGCAGCCCTGCCCCTGACCTTGGAGACCTGCCTGCTGTCCATTGAGCTATCCACATACAGCTCCATGCAAATGGGTTGTGATAAATCCACTGCAGACAACAGAATGCCAGATGAAGCCCTGACCTGATCAGCCACCTTGGCAGACCCTAGCTCCACCAGCATGTCATCAGGCAACCTGGCTATGACCATAAGGTCTGGCCTGGAAATGCCTGCCACCCAAGCAACCATGCCCCTCACCATGGGACACAGTGCCTGTGTGATGGTTGGAGGAAGCTTGCTAATGAGGGTCTCTTGATAGTCATTGCCCCCCACCAGCAGCATACGCCACTCCCCCCCTTCTTCACCAGTGTGGCCTCCATGCCCACAAACAGCAGAGGCTCATTCTCCACCTGCCATTGCTCCCTACCCAGAGGAAACTTGGACTTAATGATGGAGATCAGCTCCTTAAGCCACGACGTGGGAGCTATCAGATGTAGGTCATCCCCGTGCAGCGAAGCATACACTGGCAGGCCTTCCCATTGCCCCAGAAACAGACAGGGGTCTACAGGAGAGACCTTCAAGTTGCAATGCTCCTTCAGGAAACGGTTGAGAGTCTCCCTCCAGATTATTGGACTTGACCTCAGGCCCTCCAGGCCCTTGAGGATTTTAAGGAACTCCGTGTGGATGTCCCTTTTCCATACAGCAGGCACCCTAACATAGAAAGGCGTCTTGCCCTCCCACTTTTCCTGTGCCACATCTGCATCACCCTCCAGAAATGCCCTCTTGAAGTCTATCACCACTGAGCCATAGTCCAAGCCCTTGTTGAGAAGGCCTAGAAAGACACACAGCAGCAGCCTCCAAGTATCATGCAGCATGCCAGGGGTATACAACTCCTCAGCAGTGCACTCACCAGTACCCTTGAACTCATTCAGCACTGGCCTGACATGTGGTACCTTGACCCCGTCCACCTCCTTCATCTTGATGACAAACTTGAGCTTGAGTAGACGTCGTGCAGGAGGCAGGTCATTGACAGGTTCCACGCATTTCTTGGAGATCCAGTCCTCCCCAGATTTAATGAGACCCAGTGTGACCTGGGGACACATAATGGGAGAGGACATGAGCTTCACCAGGCCTTGGTAGTTGATAGGGCTGTGTCCAGCAAGTGAGTGAGGACCAATGCCCAAACTGCTTGGATGACTAGCAGCTGGCAGTATGAGGTCATCAACCAAGGGCTCCTGCCCCTGGCACACTTGCACACGCTTAACCGTCCTGGTTACTGCACGTGATAGGTGAGTGGTCCTGAAATTAATCAGTGGGACCTGACCAGCCCCTTCCTTAGTCAGGAGAGAGGACGTGATCACTACCCCATCCTGGCATAGGAAATTCTGCCCCAGAAGAGCAGGTCCTTGATAGCCCTCCAAGACACAAAAAGCAGTGTCCTGTCCAAGGATAGGAATGAATACCTCACCCAGTACCTTCACGTGTACCCCGCCACTGAAGTCAGACACAAACTGATAGCTGGGTTCAGACATGCTGTACCCTGCTGCAGCCCTGGTCCCAATAATGGAGACCTGAGAATTAGTGTCTACCTCTAAGGCAGTGTCCAGCCCCAGATTGCCATGCCACCTGAGCTTGGCTACCTTGGGCTGCTTCTTGGCCCTTTGTAGAGCCCCAATCAATCCAGCCAAACTTGTCCCCCTGGGCTTGGTTAGTGCCTTGGGCTTGACAGTTGACTCCCCAGCTGTTGACCTTGCAGCCTGTTCAACAAGTACCTCTGCAACCTGGCCAGGGCTGACAGATTCCCCTGCAACAGATGTGGTCGTTGCGTCAGTGATGTCACCTGGGACCTGAAAATCCTGCAGATCCTGTGAGCCTTGTGCCTGACTGCCCTCATTCATCAGGTTAGGCTTGACATATGACCAACTCAGCCGGTGTACATGCTTTGGTTCGTCCTCCATGCTGACCAAGCATGCGTGGCTAGCTTCATCAACCTGGGTAACCACCCCAGGACTCCAGCTACCACGTTTGCCATAAAGGCTAGGTTCCTTCCAAGCTAGGACCTTCTGACCCACTTGTGGCTCCAGCATCTTCCAACCCCGGTCCTTCTCCCTCAGCTTGGCAAAGGTGACATGTGCAGCATGTTTCCAGCCCTCCAGCACATGTGGTGGGCACAGGCCATGATATAGACCCATTGGGCTGACAGCAACTCCATCATAGTAGAAGTTAACCCTGCTGTTCAGCTGCTGCTCCACGTTCCTCAGCCATGCACTCCTGACAAGTGCAGGTGCAGACAAGGGTACCCAGTCTTCAGAGATGATCAATTTCTTGACCTCCTGGATTGCCCTCTCGATAGCACCCTGCTGCCCATGAGCCTCCCTAGGTGTAACCAGCAACTCAGGAAGGGTAGGATCACCCTTGAGATGCTGAAACTGCATGTCCACCTGGATCCTTGTGGTAGGAAACTTGGCTCTTACATTCTGCAGGGCAGCCAGCAAGTACCTGTTCTTCATAGAAGGTAAATGCTCAGCACCTTGTATTTCGTGTACCTGTCCACGCACACCAACAGTTGCATGCCCCTGATGTGTTGGATATCACACTGCAGATCACCAATGCTCTGAGGTAGAGCTTTGGCATGTGATTTCCTGGGCTTGTTGGAGGACAACTGGCACTTACACCGTGAGGCAGCTTGCTGACACGCCTTAAGAAGGGGTGCCCTGCCCATACGGAAGGCAAAGTTGTTTGACAGAGAAGTGGCATGCCCAAACATGTTGTGGATTCGGGCACCCAACTCCTGGTACACAGAGGAAGCAGTCCCTGGCACAGTCAGGACTGTGCTGTCAGGTTGTCCAGCATCACCATGCTGACTTCCATCCTGTTCTGACTCAGAGCCTGAGTCACCCTGCTCATGCCCAACACCTGGACCGCCAGCAGGGACCACATGCATACCACCAGAGGCCTTCACACCCCTCTGTGGTTGTACATTGGTTTCTCTCAAAATGAGAGGTCCACCCTCGTGCCCAGCACGAGGATGCATAGGGTCAGACATACTTACAGCTGCATCAGCTGTCAAGGACGTCTTCATAGGAACCTGTACCTCTCCAGGTGACCTGGGGCCACACTGAACCTGGAGATCACCCTCTTGTTGCCCAGATATAAAATCTGCATTGGAGCACCTGGCCTCCCCCTTGGGTGAATTAAGGTGTGTAGGGGTTGCCTCAGACAGTCACTGCTCCTTGTTGTCTTCTTGCTGACTGCCCTTTGAAGGCTGGCCTGCCTGGGACTTGTTGTTGTTCTTCTTGTTGTTGTTGTTATTCTTGTTGCTGCCCTGGCCCTGGGACTTCTTGAAGCTGGGACACTCCTTCTTGATGTGCCCCCACCCCTTGCACAGGTAGCATTGTATCTTGGACTTGCCCTGGCCACTGCCCCCATTGTCAGACGCGTTGCCCTGCTTGGGCTGACCACCCACCCGCCTGAACACCGACTTGGAGTGTGACCTCCTGTCAGAATCAGGTGAATGATCTCCCTTGCGCTTGTGATGGTTGCCCCTACGCCCTCCTTGGCTTCGGTCAGCCTCAGACGTCTTGGAGCCACCCTGGGTACGCCCGCCTGCCTGGGTAGCCTTCACTGCTGGCACTCCACCCTCAAACAGCTCCTCTGCCTCGAGAGCTTGTTTAATGATGACCTTGTAGGCCTTCAGGGTAGAGTGTGGGGCACACATGACTTTTAAGGAGCCACGTGTCGCCTTATCCAGCCCAGAAACCTTGAGCCAGTTGGTTAGGGCTATGTTATCAGCGACATTAAAGCCGTGAGCCCTGCCCTCCTCAACCATCTTACAATAGTTGAGAAAGTTCTGGATCAGGTCCCCCTTGACCTCCCACCCTTGTACTTGTCCTGCCAATGGATGCCGACCTTCTTTCGTTGGTCCTCCAGCAGCTCCTTCAGCTCAGCCACGTACAGTGCCCAGGCCTTATTGGCCTTTTTGCACTCCCTGGTTAGGTCCTTAATCTGGTCAGTACACTTGCCAAAAGTGCTACTGCCTATCCAGATTTGATAGTAATTTGTACCACCGTACAAGCTAGGGAACCCTTCCAATCCCTCCACAAACTCTTCAGCCTGCTTAGGCTTGGAGTCTGAGGTTACAGGCTGCAACTGATTGACAATTAAAAGACCCTGTGTGGTAAGATCAAAGCCATGAATAGCTTGTGCATTATTATTATTGTGAGGAAGGTTGGTAATCTCTCCGGTAAGCCCCACGTCATCTACGTGAGCGGTTCCACTACCAGCACCCCCATTATTATTCCCACTGGCTGGACCCTTGCTACGGCGTCCCTCAGCCATCCTGCACTACCAGCTATTCAAAGAACACCTTAACAAAGCAGCAGAAAATATGTACAAAATTTTTGTGTCGCCTCTGCCGCCTGCGCCGGTGTCGCTGCCGCCCCCGCGAATTGCCGCCGAAATTCGACAAAAAAATGTCGACAAGTACTGCAGAAGAAAATTAGGCCGACTAGTAGTCAAGGCCCCTGAAGTCGCAGTACGTGTATACGAACTCACGATCCTCCATATCCAGCTCCGGACCTGCACCGGTATGAATTAAAACCGGCGTGCTCCCCGCCGCGTAAGTTGCGACGCGCCGACGCGCGACGAGGCGCAGAGGATGTGTAAAGATCGTCAATAATTCCCACCCCGCGGGAATCCACTCTCGCACAGAGGCGAGAAATGCCACCAGGTTAATTAAAACCTGGCGCTCGCGACTGCGTACGCCGCGAGTGAGCAGCGATACAGCGCGAGATCCTGAAACAAATTTGTTGACACCGCCGGCGCGCCCCCCGTGCGAAGCGATGCCCAGTTTTGCAGGTTTCTCTGGTAACCGGTGAGTGAAGAGAGGACGTTGTCCAACTCCTCAATGGCAGTCGTGACTTCGGTCACCGACCGCAAACCTCCCCGCACCTGGACCGTAAATGTCGATAAAATGTTTCGAATCTGGTCCAAATGCGGATTGCCGGCACCAGTGCTGGCAAATCGGGGTCCTCGGGGTTATCCCCGAGCAATGCGTGAGCTGCACGCTGCTGACGATGAAGCTCGTCGAGCGAAACTGTAACTTCGTCGAGCAATTGTTGCCACGACGGCACAGTGGTCTTGACGAAGAACCAGCCGGCGGAGCGGCTATTTCCTCATCGTCCGGAATCCGAAATTCTTCCGAATTTGGCATCTTTTTGACAGAGCGTGTAATACGAGTTGTGAGGGTAAGAATGCCACGAATTCCGCCATGGTTCTTGCAGGAAGTTGCCTTTATTAATAATCAGGAAACACAGACGTAAGTCACGTCACTTCCAAGACTGCACGCAGCACAGACGACAGGGTCGCAGTGCCAAGAGAACGTGCACGCAAGAACTAGCGTCCCGGTGTGACCAAGTCACTCATATAGCTTACTAGGGACGCGTCCAAGTATTCAGCTGCACTGTCACAGCTGAACTGTCAATCAATTGATTACACAGACTCTGGCACGCCTTTGGCGCGCAGATCTATCAATTGTCCATACGGCTAGTCCTGTGGACCTATCCGTACACTAGTCAGCATCAATTGTCTCATAGGTCCTGGCGCGCTACAGTGCGCCTACCTATCAATTGACCATCAAGTCCTGTACAAGTCCTGTCAACGTCCTGCGGACTATCAAAGTGACACTTGTACATCCTGTGTCCGTACGCGCCCACAGTGGCGCGCCGGGTACTGTCGGCACAGCCTAGGAAACGTCATAACTTTTACGTTCCTTAACCAAATGAGGCGTTCAAGGTGCCGTTGGAAAGAGCGTAACAATCTCTATCCATCTAACGTAAATCCTTTACGTTAACTGAAGGGAAGGGAAGGGAAGGAAGGAAGGGAAGGGAAGGGAAGGGAAGGGAAGGGAAGGGAAGGGAAGGGAAGGGAAGGGAAGGGAAGGGAAGGGAAGGGAAGGGAAGGGAAGGGAAGGGAAGGGAAGGGAAGGGAAGGGAAGGGAAGGGAAGGGAAGGGAGGGGAAAAGCGAAAAGCGAAGGGCAGCGAAGGGCAGAGAAGGGCAGCGCAGCGAAGCGAAGCGCAGCGAAGGGCAGCGAAGAGCAGGGCAGGGCAGCGAAGGGCAGCGAAAAGGGAAGGGCAGCGAAGCCGGAGCGAAGGGCAGCGATGGGCAGTGAAGCCGGAGCGAAGGGCAGCGAAGGGCAGTGAAGCCGGAGCGAAGGGCAGCGAAGGGCAGGGAAGAGCAGGGCAGGGCAGCGAAGGGCAGCGAAAAGCGAGGGGCAGGGAAGCCGGAGCGAAGGGCAGCGAAGGGCAGGGAAGGGTAGCGAAGGGAAGGGAAGGGAAGGGAAGGGAAGGGAAGGGAAGGGAAGGGAAGGGAAGGGAAGGGAAGGAGAGAGTAACGAGGGAATGACATGCTACGAGGAGCAGTAAAGCTTGTTATTATGGTGTCAACATTTGCAAATGCAACAACATTTGAAAATTATGTGGCCGGTAAACCCATCTACTGAATGCGTTGGCAACGCTCTACCATTACGTGAACACGCATTACCAGCATGCTTAGCAATTATACTCAAATTGTAGGCGCATGCTATGCTTAGCAGCATGCTGGCAGCAGGTTGCTTCATCAGCTGGCGCATGAAGTTCGACGTTGAGCACGGTAGTATCGCTCTCTCAGAACCATGGCAGCCGAAACTCGCATTGCTTGCGCAATCAATACAGACGGATGCAAGCAATTCAGCTGCTCGCAACAAGTTGGGCAATCCTGCAGGCTAGGCCCTACAATGTACGCCTCCTAAAAGCCCTGGGGGGGGGAATTAGCAGCAAATACGATACGATAAATACGATACGCGCCATATAACGCAAAAGCAAACGCAGGCCCGACACACATTGCAAAGATTGGAACGAAACCAAGGCGGAGGCAATTCAATCGCCACAAAGGTATCGATTGGTAAGATACGAAGCCATGCAACCCTGGACTAAATTACAGACGCTGGCACAAAGACTAAATATGCACATACGTCGCGGCATCGATAACAATCCGCATACACATATTCGAGGAGCTGCTTCCAGGCCAACGTTATCAACCCTGCAGAAACGCTGCGACAACTTCTACCTATCTCGCGAGGCTCTTTCTCTACACTGACTTAAAACTGCAGCGGAAAAATAATAACCACCTTCCCTAAACTCGAACGTCTGGGCGAACTAAAGCATGTGTCGAGGTTCGCGTAACATAGCCCCAAAAATTTCACGACCGCCATCGCCAGGGCGCATCTGCACGCGCGGCAACCCAAACTCGGCCCCAAGTACCTCATAAAACTGCCTTGGTAACCAGACCAGGGCGGTAACTAGAACCGGTCCCGTTACTTGGTCAGTTACCAGAACTGCAGCCGTTCAGGTTACTGGAAAAGTTACGTCAACCTGGCCGGTAACTGAACACGTCTTAGTAACTGTGCCCGTCGCAGTAATACGGTAGTAACGTGAACGTCCCCTGTAACTTGGGTCAGTAACGTGGCCGGTAACTGGTAATTGCCTAGTTACGGGCCCCGTTACCAGAACGGTGCCGTAACTGACTACGTGGCGAAAATTTCTAGTGTTAAGTCCGGTGTTTTCTGCAACGTCACCCACATCTGTTCGGTGCTTCCCCTTGGCACAAGCTTTACCAACAGGTCATGGACCGGCTGAATCGCGTAGTATCTACGGGCACCCGTGAACCCTATGATTCTACTTTGCGCCTCTTCCGAGATTCGCACTGCATTTTTTTGGTCCATTCCGTCGCCACCACCGGTTGTTTCTTCTGGCATCTGTACCTTGGGCCGTTGGTTCACGCCACACATTGAAAGTGATGATCTACGTTTTTTTTCTTTGCACAATGTGCAGCTTTTTTGGACGTTTGGAAACATGGCATGGCTAACGTACTGACTGACAAGATAGACTTTTTCGGTGTGTCCCATCACGGTTTTTTTCTCGTAGATGGACGGAGCAGCGATCGCAGCATTGGTGCTTACCCATATAACCTCTGGGCCAGCTTTAGGCTAGCAACACACGCCCTGATCAAGCGTTTGTTTCGGCCACATGACCGCGTCTAGGTCATCTAGTCGCTCTATACGTTAGCCAGCCATCATTTTTAACGAACAAGGCTCCACATTTCCAACTCCATTCATCTCCACATCATCCTGAACGACTCGACAACGCGGACACGATGACGGCAGGCTCGGACTACCATGGTCCGGATTCTCCAGATTTCTGGCCTGCGCTGGTTGTCTCATTGATATGTAAGTCACGACAATATACGATCGGTTGATTTAGTTAGCCCCGGCGATGTTCCCTGAACGGTTTCTGTACAGGATCCCGCCGTGCTCAACCAGTTTCACATTGCGATACTTAGTATCGCGTGGACACGTGCGTAGTACTCCTACGCACTTAAGCTTGTCGGAGTGTTTATTATATAGCACAAAAAAACGAATTACTGGCATCACCGAGGCTCCCCGGTCAGGAGTCTTTTGCGGTTGGGCTATAGTTGGCGATGCCTTAGGGTCGGGAGACGTCCTATAGTTGCAAAAGAATGCCAGAGGCCCTAGTTCGAATCCTGCTAGAGCTCTGTCAAGTTATTTTCGCAGTCGCGGACCGATTTGGCAACTTTTCGTTTACGATTTGTTGCCTTTGTCACGACAATATGAAATACAGACATAATGAGTTGTGAATGCACGCCTTGTATTATAAGACATACTACTATGATATCAAAAAATAAAAACCGATTCAAAAAAATCTGATGGAGCGTCTTCAATCATGATGCTGCGTTGGTGAGGTACTGCATAGCAATTACTGAAATTAAATTATGGAATATGCTCTTCAAAATACAAGTGGCGATGAAAATTTCTAGACAAAACTTGTTAAAACATAATGTGGAATGCTCCTGGCATTAAAAAGCATGTTTGACAACTTTCATTTAAGAAACCTCTGATGCCTACCGCAATTTGTCTTAATCCAGTGCAACAACTCTTACTTACAGCCTAGTAAGAACAACTACAGGCAAGCGCAGCCTGATCGCGCTAGAAGTTCAGTAGCCAATTAAGTTTGCCCGGCGATGTAAAACTCGGCGATGTAAAACTCAGGCATGCATGAATGTCCTGAATGCAGTCAGGCATAAATGTTCTGAATGCAGGCATGGTTAGATGTCTAAATATTCCCTATTCTGCGTAGCCGTGCCCAGGACATTTGGGTGTCTGTCATATCATCCCCTGGTGTCCCCACTATACCAACTATCGATACTATTCTCTCAGGTAGCTCCAGAGCCCGCCTCCTTGGGTGTGAAGTGGGTGTTGCCTGCACTGATTACTGTCCAACTTGACACGTATATCGTGTCGTATTGCGTCTAAGCATCTATGCCGGCATGATGACGGGCCATTTCTTGACGATACAAGGTCGATCCACTAACACACTGACTACGTCCCACTACCCACTAGTGCTCCGAGCTCCGGTCCTTGGGTGTCCGCGGCTTGTACCGCCCCCACCCTGCCGGCGGCCTCCTCACGAGGCCCTGCTCCGCCAACTCGTCGACCTCCCGCAGCATCGGCAGGAAGAACCGCGCCAGATGCTCCATGTCCTCATCCAATGGCGACGACTTCGGGGACTTTTCCTCCTGCTCTGCCGCGCTCTTCTGGCACTGCTCCGTGTGCGCTTTGTCCCACCCGTAGCAGCCCCGTGTGTTGAACTTGGTGTCCGCGCGCAGGTCCCGGTAGTCGAACGGCTCCAGCCCGAGAAATTTCTCCACGAGTCGGACGACAGTAACCAGGTTCTCGTCCATCTCCTCCGTGTACACGACCATGACCTGGGCCGGCCGAACACGTCCAGCCAGACGCGCAGGAATGGGGTGTAGTAGCTCCAGCCAATCACGTTGTTCATCTGGAGGCAAAACAAGAGGGGCTTGCCCAAGGACAGGCACAGTTTGATGGTCTGGACGGCCGCGTCGGAAAAGGCGTGAAACCCCTTGGGGCCGAGCACGATGGTCCGGTGTGGGACGCTGGTATTAAGGTTGGGATCATGGACCATGGACTGCTCCAGGTACCGGCTGTACGATCTCTGGACAGGCGCTCGCAGCATGACGAGGATCTTGGCGCGCGGGTTCAGGTCGTGGAATACCTCGGCGCAGCACACGCAGCCCATGTTGTTGGCGTTGAAGTCGCCCAGCACATGGCTCGGTAGCAGCCGCTCGTTGTTCATGATCTCCAGGTATTTTTTGATCGGCTTGTGGCAATCCCGCTTGTTAAAGTAGAAGTTCTCCTTCACCCTCCCGTATTTCACGCGAGGGTGCTGCGACAGCATCGCCCAGATGGTGCTCGTGCCGGACTTCTGCTGGCCAATCAAGTAAAAGTCCGGAGGGCGCAGGCCGGGCGGGATCTGGTCCGGCGCAGCCCAACGGCGGGGCATTAAGCCAGGCCTCCGCACGTACAATTCACGAGGCCCCGTTCCCGGTATCGGGCGGCCGACAGCCTGTCCAGGTCTGGTAAGGTTTCCTCCCGCGGGCGGGTCCGACCAGCTTCCTGGGCTCAATATGATATAGCTCGCCGGCGGGAAGAAGGCCAGATTGCTCCAGGCAATGAGCGGCAATGACAGCCGTACTAACATGACCGCCAGCAAAACCAGCGCACACTTGCGCACCATGGCTTTGCCATGCCTCACATCACGCCCCGCGGCCCGCACATCTGAAACAACAAGTGTAGCTTTTTTTTTTTTTTCTTTTTTTTTTTTTTAGGTATTGCCTGGTATCTTACCATTTACCAACAACTACCACTCGGGGCAATATACGAAGGCAAAATGAAAAAATCGATTCTAATTTCCGATGCGGGCAATATGACAGTGCAGTCAGTGCTCAGCTTTAAATGATATTTTTCAGACTCGCGAGTCTGGATGCGCATCCAGACTTTTTTTTTCGCATCCAGACTCACCCGAGCCTACAGGCGCGGTACTCCAAGCACGTCCGTAGCCTGCACATCAAGGCTCGGAGGGCATTTCCGCCAGGACAAGCCCCTCTCACCTCTTTGGTCCATAATTGGCTAATAAAATATACCCATTTCCCCGAAATTTCCGCCAGGACAGGCGCGCCGCGCCGGAATCGCCCGACTTTGGGCTTTGCGCTTTGGGCTTTGGGCTTTGGGCTTTGGCCCTCGGCCTTTGGGCGTTTGGACCTCTCGTCCCTTTTGGCACAAAAGCCTAGCAGACGCCCAGACTGGTGCGGCGTAAAATTCAAACAAAGTAAATTACCGGCCCAGAATTTGAAAAGGTGAATTACCTGCGGTGATGGCCGCAAGCTGGCTATCGTTTTTGCTGCAAGGGGCGTTTCACCGAGTGTAGACATCATGGGGAGGATTCCCAACGTTATTAGGGTAGTAGGGGTGGGGTGCACCTAGTGGTATCCCTGGCTTCCTCGTCAACTGGGCTCTGTGTCAATATCACAAACGATCGGGTAAGTAATGGTTCCGGTCTGAGTTATAGTTTGTATGGCGCCGGCTATTTGTCGTTCCTGTTTTCGTCGTTCATCGCTGTGAACGCCGTGGCCAACAGCATGGTTGTTAAGATATCCGGATGGTGTCGACTTGTTTATTGATATCACATTGGTAAATATAGCTGCATGGAAGAAGATAGGCTACAACCCGCGGGAAAGTCCGGGCTCGAATGTGCTTTGTATGCAGGATGACGGCATTGCCATTACGGATGACGGCAATGCCCTTACACTTGCACGCGGATAGATGTTTCACGTTATTCCCGACATGATTTATTGCCGACGACGGCCAGGAAAGGCTCGCTGCTACGTCCATGTGGTGGGCATCTGGCTCCCGCAAGAAAGGTAATCTGCGGTTTTGATCTGGTACGTGCTATCCTGTTCACGTGTTTATTGTACTGTATCAAGTTGTTGGGTGGATTGTAAAATAATAGTAGACCTGTCATAGAGGTTTTGTGCCTGTCTTTTTGTTGCTTTACTGCCTCTACGCATTGGCTTGTAATGGTTTGGGAATAACACTACGCCATGCACATTTTGGACCAGATTTGTATGCTATTAGCTTCTGCTTAATCAAAAGCAGCGACATCGTGCTTGGCCTTGTTTATAAATATGATAAGCTTGATAACGCAATGCTTTGCCTTGCTAAACATCTCGAAACAATTTGTTTTCTGGCCAGATCTAGTCACTATTCTTGTTTTGCTCGCCAAAGTCAGCCTTCTTATTGTGGGCTCCTCATGCATGCAAGAAACATGGAGATGCCCAGGACCTGCTTGCATAAAGCGTAGCCATCTTACTTCTTTTGCTTTTTATATCTTTTCATATCATTTGGCTTTTTTGTATAGGGTATACAAATGCATAGGTAATCTAGCTCCTTGTGAACCCCGTTCTGCGCGTGCTTTTAGGGCTTACTTTCCACCTCTTGCATAGCATGTGGTTCTGTCTTGTATGCTGGAAACGTGTTGTGGGATGCATGTGTAGCCATTTGTGACGTTTTGTGCAATGTTGGAATTATAACCCTAACGGCAGTGCTAGCAAAACGTCTAAATAACTTGAACCATTATAACGGTGCCAGCTGGAATGGCCATTTGATAGCTAGCGTTTGCAATTCTGTGTAGATGGCATGCCTATGATTATCATAAACTACCTTTAAAAGGCCAGGCCGAACTGATTTGTGTAAATGGTCGATAATGCATTATATATGTCTCCAACCCATGTGCATCGTAAACCCCTGAGTAGCACATGTTCCGTGGACTGATGGGGGTGGGTGCATGGAATGGAGCCGCGAAAAAACCTATTCTACAAAATCCTAATCTAGTCTACCTAACAGGCTAGGCTACTCTAATATGAAAAGAGACAACAAACGTGGCAGTACTCAGCAAGGCTACTCTAATGTAGTCTACGCCCTCCGGGGGGCTCGATTAATTAAACACGTGCTCCCGTTGGGGAGTCACGGAGCACACGGAGTGCCTGTAATCCCTGTTTATGCACAACAAGAAGGGGGGCAGGGACACCCACCCTCTCTCATGCCTACAACTGTCATTAATTAAACACGTGCTCCCGTTCGGGGAGTAACGGAGTATTAACCCCAAATGGTGGATGGGTGGAAGGGAATGCTGCTCCACGTAAGCCGTCGAATGCCAAGGACTAGCATCTATATATCGGTATGCTATCCTACAAACAGGTTCTACGAAATCCAGCATGCCTAGGTGTTGAAACAAACACCACCGAGGGCTATCTACGAAATCCCACATGACCTGGTGTTGACTAAACACCTCAGACCGCTGACCGAGGCGTATATGCATCCAGAGTGCAGCCCTCAAGCTCCTGATGCGGTTAATCCTGCACCGCCTCCGCGACGCACTGGACCGCCATCTCAGCGAGACCCAGTTGGGTTTCCGCCCTGGCCGCAACACTGTACAACAAGCGCTCTTCGCTGCGCGTCGCATACAGTGGAAGAAATGGGTCGCCTTCGCGCCCTGGTAGCTGGTGAGTCACCTCTGCACTTGGTGCTTGTGGACTTCATCAAAGCTTTCGGACTCTGTGTTCTGGCCTGCACTGTGGAACATCGATCCTCGCTTTATTCAGGCTTCCCACCCCACTCATCGCTGTAATCCGCAACCTGTACGAAGGGTCCACCACTTCCGGGTGCGCACTTCCAACAGGTCCATGCCAGTTGCCACCATGCCCCTTGCATAAAGGTGTGTGGCAGGGATGCGTGCTATCGCCATATACCCATGTTCATTATTGTACTCGATTACGGAAGTGACCCAGGCACGCAAGAGTTTCATCAGCACTGTGCTGGCAGATCGAGCATGTGGTTATGGTCGCCAATTGGCCTTGGCACGGGGGCGCCTTGGAGATTAGGCTCCCGGAGGCCGGAGCTCATTTACGAAGATGACACCACTCTCATTGAGGGCACCGAGCACGTCCAGACATGGTTAGATTGCTTAGCGATCGAGGCCCGCGTAGTTGGCCTGGAGAGTGGAGATTAGCCACGTAAGACGGAGGCCTTGGCCATAGAGCTCCCAGCCACCGGCCAGCGGCCCCCGCCCGACCTCCTCCTTCTCGACGGCCCGGCTTCTCGAGGCTCCAGCGTTCCCTATCGTGACCGAGTGAAACTGCTGGGTAGCCTGCTACCTCGCTGCGCAGACGACATCGACAATCGGATCACCCTCACCTGGCACGCCCTTCGGAAATACCGCGGCCCTGTGGCGCATGAAGCCCCTCGGCCAATATGCGAAGCCGGACATGTTTGAGGTCTTGGTTCTGCCTGTTTAACCTACGGCGACGAGACGCGTGGACGCTGACTGACGCATTGGCAGTGAAGCTGGACTTGTAGCGGCACGCTCACCAGGATGTTACGTTATATCTTTTGTATGTATTAATTAATTAATTAATTAATGTCCCCTAAGATATGCACTAGCGTGCATGCACGCAAGTACGTTTACTTTGCGGACATCATCTATTGAAATTAAAAACAGTACTTGCAAGCAGGCATGCACAAAGACGTGCTGGGGAGAATATTACCATGAATTCATTAATGACCATGATGTCAATCATGCAAACACAACAGAACATGCCTCTGTAGTTAGGCTCATGCCCTGTCACGATGACACCTACCTAATGTGAAAGGTGGTATCATGAAACCCGAACATTCTCTCGTGTATCGTAGAGTGGCGTTGCTCTTAGCAGGGCATGAACAGATTTGAAACCAAACTACATTAGACCATTTGTAACTACCCCCTCTTCATATCAACATGAGGGGAACAATTGTCGACCATGTTGCAGGACAAGTTGCCTGGGCCAGTAGATGGTGCCATGGCCGAAATAGCAGCATGCTCTGTGGGGTACTGCAAGCCGGCAGCTTCACAAAGGTTTGGTCTTCTGATAAGTGATAATGCTGGCCCGTGCTGCCTCGGCTGGCCCTAGCGGAGCCAATTGAGGGTCGGTTGCTGTCCCTCTGATGCAGTAAATTGTCAATCATCGGCAGATGCCCTGCATATTAGCACATTTGAAGTACCCAAAAATGTCAAGCTAAGTCAATACGCCAACCTCAGTCACTTCTCGTGAGCGAATACAGTTACGCTGCTTTCAGTAGATACTATGCTTCTTCCTAAAACATAGTTTGTTAACACTAGGACGAAAAGATAGCTGCGGCAGCTAGGTATACACAGAGATTGATGTGACGACCAGTTTGAGGCTATTCCTGCCTGAAGCAGATAATGATTGGCGAAGACGTGGTCTGGTTAGCGTTTACCCGAGATTATCGGTCCCCGGCCCGGCTGCCGCTTGGCGCGGTAACCGGCCCAAGAACCGGCCCCGGTACCACCCGGGCGTCGCCGGCACGGAAACCGCCCCGGCGGCCGGCAGCACGGTCCCGGCCCGGCTGCCGCCGGCGCGGTTTACAACCGGGCCCGGGAACCGGCCCGGGTACCACCCCGGGTGTCGCCGGCACGGAAACCGCCCCGGCGGCCGGCAGCACGTCCCCGGCCCGGCTGCCGCCGGCGCGGTAACCGGCCCGGGTACCACCCCGGGCGTCGCCGGCACGGAAACCGCCCCGGCGGCCGGCAGCACGGTCCCCGGCCCGGCTGCCGCCGGCGCGGTAACCGGCCCGATAACCGGCCCGGGAACCGCCCCGGGTGCTGCCGGCACGGAAACCCGGCGCCCCGGCGCCCCGGCGCCCGGCAGCACGGTCCCCGGCCCGGCTGCTGGGCGGCGCGGTTCCTGCCCCGGTTCCCACCCCCGGCGGCGCAGAAAACCGCCCCACCGGCGGCCGGCAGCACGGTCCCCGGCCCGGCTGCCGCCGGCGCGGTAAACGGCCGGGATCCGGCCCGGTTACCGCCCCGGGAGTCGCCGGCACGGCAACCGCCCCGGCGACCGGCAGCACGGTCCCCGCCCCAGCTGCCACCGGCGCGGAAACCGGCCCAATAACCGGCCTGGTCACCGCCCCGGCCACTGCCGGCACGAGACCGCCCCGGCGCCCGGCAGCACGGTCCCCGGCCCGGCTGCTGGGCGGCGCGGTTCCTGCCCCGGTCCCCGCCCCGGCGAGGTAATCGCCCCGGCTGCCGCGCAGCACGGTCACCGCCGGCACGGTTACCGGCCCAAGAACCGGCCCGGGAACCACACCGGTGGCCGGCAGTACAGCAACCGCCCCAGCGGCCAACCCGGCAACCGCCCCGGTGACCTGCCGGCACGGCCACCGCCCCGGTAGGCCGGACCGGTTACCAGGCCGGTTGCTCCCAGCACGGTTGCCGGCCCGGCGGCTGGGCAGCAGACGGCCGGCACAGTTCCCGCCCTGGTCGCCGGCCCGGTCGCCGCCCCAGCACGGTTATCGCCCCGGACACCGGCCCGGAAAACTGGGGCTACCGCCCCGGTAACCGTTCCGGGGCAGGCCAGAAAATATCAAACATCACGCAACCCTATCTGAATGAACCTACTAGTATAGATGAAGTGAGACAACTATTAATCAGTTAAACACGTGCTCCTGTTGGGGGTCACGGTAGCACCGAAGTGCTTTAATCCCTGTGTGTGCACAACAGGAGAAGGGCAGAGACCCCCATTCTCCTTCATGCCAAAGGCATGCCACAGCTGCACCCGGACACGTAAAGTGCATGTGTGTAAACGGTCCGGCAATGATCTGTGGGTCAATAAGACCCATGTGAGCATGGCATAACAAGCC